>PKSG01000775.1:32649-50843 GCA_002916505.1 Tolypocladium paradoxum
GGCTTTGCACACAATCATGACACCGCGATGTGACCAGACGTGGGACGGATATTGGACCATACCATTGGGGGATTGATTATAACTGAATCGGTGGTTGGGAATAGACGTGACGCTACAAGCCCGAGGCGAAGTTGTTTTGGGGGAAACAATGCCGGACGAAGGCCGAAGCACTCTGTAATATCTGTAGAACATGTACAAAAATAGCTAGTGTTATAATGATGTGAAAGGGGACTATGACGGCGCACAACTGGTGGAAACACGTGCGGTGGGGTGTGCATGCGGGTGAGCGTTGAGGTGAGCGTTGAGGATGAGAAGCTCCAGAGTTGGTTGGTCTACTCTACTGTGAGATTGCCTCGCAATAACCTTGACGGCCGTGCCCGCCAGTTTGACCTCGTCGATTTTGGAGTCTTTCACGGTCACCTCGACCACAATGTTGCTCTCTTTGCCCATCTCGACGCCCTGGGTGAGCTCGTACCTTCGACTGGGCGTGTCCTGCCTGTCTTTGACGGTGCTCAGGAACGCGCCCAGGCAGCATGCGGCGGAGCCAGTCGCAGGGTCCTCGAACGTCTGCGTAATCATCCTCGTGCGGAGAGAGACGACGGGCTGGCCGCTTTCATCCCGGCGGGAGCCCGTGCGGACGTAGTAGTACCTCCCGAGGAAGCCGTTTCGCCAGCCCTCGTCCAACAGCTTGTCGACGGGGAAGTGGGTGCTGCTGAGCTGGACGCCGGCGAGGAGGTCCAGCGAGGGCAGCTCGACGAGGACGAAGCTGACGCCGTTGACGACGCTGAAGATGGGGGCGGCGAGCTCGAGGTCGCGGATCCGGGGGTTGGCGGGGAGCTCGGCGGGGGCAAGAGCCAGGTCGCGGACAGTGGCGGCGTGGAGATGGACGTGGTGCGGGATGCTGGCTTGGGCGACGCGCGGGCCCGTCTGCCGCAGCGGGATGGGGCCGGCCTTGGTGACAAGGGTGGTGACGCCCTGGTCGAGGAGCGAGACGGCGGTGCCGACGGTGGGGTGGCCGGCGAAGGGGATCTCGGCGAAGGGCAGGAAGATGTCGATGTGGCGCTCCTTGATGGCCGGGTCGGCGACGTCGTGGACAAAGACGGTCTCGGAGAGGTTGAACTCGCGGGCGATGGTCTGCTTCTGCTCGTGGGTGGGCTTGGGGCCCGAGGCGGGGATGGTGACGATGGCGAGGGGGTTGCCGCGGAAGCGAGTCTCGGTGAAGACGTCGACGGTGATGAAGGGGAGGTCCATGGTGGATGGCGAGGGGAAGTGAGTCGACTCCTCTGCGCAAGACCCCGGGGACAAGAGCGAGTTGAACGGTCAATGGGTTGAGAGAGCGGCGCTCGACGATATTTATACTTGTACATTCGAAGCGTCAGGTTATCAAGTTGGCCCACCTCGACGGCGCAATTGCAACTTTCGAGCCGGCTTATACGTGGGCGGCACGGGAGCCATCCAGCTCCAGATCTCGCACTATCAGAAAGCGTGCCAAATGCGAGCCATCTGCAGTTAGCCATAACCCCTCATCGAACTGTGCTGGAGGACTCGACTTGACGCCCTGCTGTCTCGCGTTATAAGGCGCTGCCGGGGTAGCCAACTAGAATCAGCTTCTGGGTCCACCAACACTGGCAGCAGAGAGCAGCCTCATCTGTGACTTGATCAAGCTCACGTTCACAACGGCGAGCGTCGGTGACAGCGACAGTCCCGATCCGGACGGGGAGGCTCGAATGAGTCGCGGTCGACCCACTCCGGCCAGGACCCTTTCCTTGAGGTATTGTTGCCACTGGGGACAGAGTACTCGTACGGGGTTTGAGTGCAGAACAAGCGCCGCTGTTGGCTGGCCCCTTACCAGCCAGCGTCCCTGGCGCAGCATCCTGGTCTCAGCTTCAGCCGCCTGCAGTAAGGGGTGCAGGACTGCAGGTGATGTTGGCGCGAGCGGTGTGATCTCCACTGGGTGAATATATGCGAGTATCGCGCACCCGAACCGTGCTATTATTGCTGCACAAGCACGGAGCGTGTACTCCGTACGTAGGCAGGGGAATAATGACTAGTTGAGTGGACGAGAGGAGAGGAGGGGTCGGGCCAGAGCCAAAAATGGTGAGGTCACGATTCCCATGGTATCGCGGTTTTGCGCGGTATCGGTGCGAGGACGCTGGCGTGAGCGAGGCGTGGGACTCGGCTACGAGCCGCTGCGCAGCGCGACGACGTCACGACAGCTCGAGTCTCGGCAGTCAGGAGGAGAAACATGCGCAGCACGCGGCAGACGAGCGCAACATGAAATCTCGTGTACGACAAGTGATGTGTCGGGTTGACCAGAGGACGGGTCCCCCCTGTCGGGTGCAGCTACGGTGAGGGAGAGCCTAGAGGCTCAAGGGCCCGCCCCCTGTTCCAGTCCCCGCCCGTCAATCAGTGGCACCCAGCGTCCACGCAAGCACGGGGAAACAGAGCCCAGCCAGCCAGGGCCTGCGGCGCTGTGTCAGATTGCGCGCGGGCCGACCAGATGATCCGCCGTGGTTTCGGTTCGGGGTCCACGGGCTCAGGTACCAGCCGATGCGCGTCGACATCCAGCCAGCCCAGCTGTGCGTCCATGTCCCTCCGGCGGCGCTGGAGGCGGCCCGCTGTCTGCAGTGGTGGTGCAATCAATCAATCAATCATGATGATGCGCCAGTAGTAGTCGGTACCAAGCAGGTAGGACGTGCCAAGGCACGGCGGACGGTACGAGGCAGGCGCCAGCCAGCCCGCCCGCCTGGCATGCGCCTCCCTCTCCTCACTGCATCGGGGGGTGGCGTGGGCCCCACTGACGTTGGGGGCCCACTTCGGCAACTCGCAGCCAGCTGCCGGCCAATAGGACGCAGGGGCAAGGAAAAAAAAAGTTCAAGCTCTCGTGCCTGCTGCCTTCCTCCCAGCCAACGCCAGAAATCGCCTGAGCTCCCGTCTCGAGTCGCAGGCAGTCCCGTCCACCCAACTCGCACCCAAGTCCACTTTCCTCCCCCTTCCCTGCCGCATGACCACAGACCGCCCTCCCTCCTCCCCGAGCGCGCCCGAACCAAGCCGATTTGCCCTTTGCGAATATCCTCGTCAGCGTCATCCGTCTTCGTCTTCGTCTTCGTTGCTGCCGATTAAACGCCTCTCGGGTACCGTGAAAGCCCGCAGCCCGCAGCCCGCCGCCCTCGTCGACCTCGGATCCCGCCCGCCCGCCGTGCGTCCGTCGCCGTGGCCTCCTCTCCTTCCCCCCGACAACCAAACAATCAAACAAACCAAACATGCCATACAACACGCGCCGCAAGTCGCTCTCCCTGCCCAGTCTGGGCATCCACATCCCCGTCACGCACGCCGCTCGTGCTGCCGCAGCCAAGAGCGCAGGTCGCCTTTCGTCGTCGTCATCGTCGTCTGCCTCGTCGACGCACCCTTCAGACGCTGGCTCCCCGTCGCCCGACTCACATCCGAGCAAGCGCCTCAAGCGATCCCACGATGCTCCAGCCCCCGGCGAGGCCGTCATCGAGCAGACACCGCCCCCGTCGCCCACTCCCGCCACCAGCATCGAGATGTGCGACGTCGACGAGAGACCCAAAATCGACCTCGAGGGCATCAACGACGACATCGTCGAGGCTTCCATCGTGCAGCTGCAGTCGACCGCGAACCGCCCGCATCTGATCAAAGAGCTCGCCACCGTCTTGTCTCAGAAGCTGGTCTCTGTGCAACAGTAAGTGCCTGTTTACCTCGCGCCGTGCACATTCCAGATTCACTAAATCCTTCCCCAGATCTGCCAACCCGTGCGCCATCATCTCCTCTCGCCTCACCTCCTACATGAAGCGCCCCTGCTGGTCTGTCCTGGCTCCCTGCCCTCTGGCCAAAGAACTCGAGACGGTTCATCCTCGCCGAACCTACTTCTTTCTCGCCGCATACCCTCGGCAGCCGCTTCCCAGTCCCGGTGTCGCGCAAATGACCCGCCCAGCCATTGTCACCCCGTCCGTATCCCTCTCAGACGCTTCGGGCTCCGATGATATCGAGGCCCGCCGGAGAGAACTAAGCCCGTCGCCCGAGGTCGATCTGTCGTCCCCGGAGTTCGATGACGCCGACGATGACGTTGCGATGCCCATGACCCCTATTGGATCATTCAAGGCTCGCCACCCAAAACACTCAAGAGACATGCGACGCGACTCGCCCCCGCTGGAGAAGGACGAGCGCGAGTTTACCCAGACGGCCGACGTGCTGCAGAAGCGCAAACTCAACGAGGTGCCCGTTCCCGACACCGTGGAGCGAAACTCGGCCATGGAATACGGCTACCGAGACGACGCCTGGTTCGGTGACAACCGTACCACTGCGGCGACCATGTCATTCCTCACGAGCCCTGCCATGAAGCCAAGCGTCGTATCGAATATGCGCAAGGAAGAAGAGGCCGACTCCTGGCTGAAAATCAACGAAATGTTTCAGTGGGATCAAGGCGCCGAGGGCATCGAAATTGATGAGCTCGACTGCCTCTTGGAAGGATGCTAAATGTTAATGTTGTTTTTTATGCTTGCTATTTTGCGACGGGCGCGAGGCGTTGTGGAAAGACGGCGCAAATTTGGGCACTGCCGCGTGGGAAAAGGGATTTGACACCAATTTGAACAAGAGGCGTGGTTGTAGAAGTACGTGTACATATAGGTTGCCTTTCATCTTGTTGTAACGACCTGGATGTACGAAGAGATGATGGACCATGGGTCTCTGACGATTGGTCCGCCAGGCGCAACACGGGTGCACATACACACGGAACCTCTCCAAAATTGACATCCCACTCTTTCATACTACTCCCTTCTACTTGGATGCTTTATTCATAACAGGTCCGGTGGTGATGCAAGAACGTACTGTACGCTGTGGTTAAGCCTTGTCAGCCACTTTTAGTTCAACCCAGACAAGCGTCCCCATCTGCAGGATGCTGGGTCGGTCCAGCTTGACCACCTCCAGCCCCGGCGTCTTCTCCACGGCCTCGTCCACGAGCGCCTCGATGTCCCTGTTCCACCAACAGCCGTATTTTTCAAAATGCTTCCCCGCATTCTTGTCTAGCAGGCCGTTGACGATGCCGTACCACCCCTTGCCGTGCTCCAGCAGAATGATGCGGCCGGTACCGGGCTTGACGGCGGAGGCGAGGTTGGAGAGGACGGCGACGGGGTCGGAGACGGAGCAGAGGCCAAAGGTTTGGATCACCGTGTCGTATTTCTGGTTCGACGTGGGTGCGGACGGGGGAGGAAGCGGGTGGTGGGCGTCGGAGTTGATGAGGCGCAGGTGGTTGTCGAGGTAGGAGAGCTGGCCGCGGGTATGGTCGGCCATGGTGGAGGCTTTGACGACGGGCGCGGAGGACATGGGCGGGACGGTCTTGACGAGGCGCCTGCGGGCGACGTCGAGCATGTCGACGGAGATGTCGAGGCCTGTAAACGACGTAATCCCCTGCGGTGCAACCGCCTTCTTGCGGCCCGTGTTTGCAACTTCGGCCGCCGCGCTGAGAGGCTCCCAGTTGTAGTACTCCAGATTCCGACCCGTGCCCATCGCCAGCTCGAGTACATGGCCCGTGGCACGCTCGGCGAGCTTCTTGCGCAGGCCCGTGATGCCCATCCACCACTCCCCAAAGTTGAGCTCCTTGTCGAACTGCTCCGCATTCTCGCCCGTCAGGGCCGGCGGCCGGCCGGTCGGCGCGGCGTGCTCGCAGGTTCCCTCGCAGGGACACGTCTTGAAGGAGGCGGCGGCGGTGCCGAAGATGTAGAAGCCGAGAAAGCCGGCGAGGAGGGCGGCGCCGGTGAGGGGCAGCCAGGAGCGGCGCCAGAGGGTGAGGAGGGTGTCCTGCTTGGGGGCGGGCGGAGGCGGCGAGGAGGGAGGCGGCGTGTCGGCTTTGCGCGTGCCACTGCGGTCATGCGAATATGAGCTTCTGTGGTTCGTTTCATCGGGCGGCAGTCCTGCAACTCACGGCTTATACGGCCGGGTGACGCGCGGAGGCGGAGGAGGCTGCTTCGCGGGCGGCGGGCGTGTCGGCTGGCGAGAGGCCCGCGCAGACGAGCTCGCGAGGCGCCATTGCGAGCGAGCGGCCCTGGCGATGCCGCGCATTGGCCGGATCATCGATGTGGCATTGCTTGTGCGGTTGCTTCGTCTCTGCCGTGTCGAGGACAGCGAGTGTGGAAAGGTGTTCGTATCCTTCCAACAGCTCGGACGGACGGAAGAAAAGTCGTCAAGGTTGTTTCCGGATGTGGGAACGGCCCGACAGGTCGGAGCCGGAGTGGAGACTACGCTGGTACGAGTACTGAGTACGAGTAGCAGTAGCGGGTGGGCCGTGCTCAGCCATGCACTTCACTCGTGCCTTACCCTACATTGATGAAGTCAGACGACGACGTTCTGAGTGTCTGTGGCGAAGACAACAATTGGCGGCCTCGATTTATGAGTGAAAGCAGAGAGAATCAGTCTGATTGATTTGACCTTGGAGATAGGGGCCTGTCATGGCGGGACAAGGCGATCTGCAGGAGTTGCTGCGAATGTTGACTACACGCAAGGTGTCCATGATGGCGGCCATGGGTCACATCAAGGCACTGCAGTCGAAGAACCTCCGCAGGTACGTCACTCCACTCCAACTCTGGGACGTTGACCTGACACAATGAGCGATAAAGCATCGAGCAGATTGCAGAAGCCCCCTTCGCCACCATGGAATCCGCAATTGGGGATGCCAAGCTGGCAAAGAGCTTCCACACGGCGTGCAAGAACCACGGAAAGAAGACGACAAAGCGCGCCGCCGAGGCGTCGACGTCGCCAGATGAAAAGAGGCCCAAGCTGGAGCCTCACAAGCGCGACCTGGATTACAGCTCCATGACGGCCGATGAGCTCGAGGGCTCGCTGAGTTTGCCGCTCGTGGAGGACGAAGAAGTCATCAAGGGAACCGGGCTTGTGACGAACAGAGCGCCGCTGGTGCTTGCCTTTGCGGTCGAACTACTTCGCTTTACGATGCCCGAGCAGCCGCCGAGCAGTCGGCTCAGCCTGGCGCAGGCGGTTGTGAGCGCCAACTCCAGGACCAAGGCCATGAGCCTGGGGATCGAGAGAGCGTCTGTCGGAGGGGAGGATCAGATTCCAGAGGGACAGCCCAAAGTCCGCGTCTTGGGGCGAGATGTTCCGGTCCTCAAACGTGGTGGCTACGCGTGGTCTTCCGAACCCGCCAAGGATGAGGATTCGGTTGCCAGCACGGCGAGCACGGCACAAGCATGGCAAGAGAAGAAGACGTGGTCGGCGAGCCAGAAGCTGACGTCGAAGGCTTCTACGTTCATCGGTCACGCAGCAACACTATCGTCTCCGACCCAACGAGCCAGACTCATGAAGGAACTCATGACTGAAAAGCCCGAGCTGGAGACGGCTACGCACAACGCATGGGCTGTACGGGCAAGCTACGGAAACTCCCCGCTGGTACAAGAGGCGTCGTTCGACGACGGCGAATCAGGCTGCGGCAAGTTTATGCTGGAGCTGATGCGAGAGGCCGACGTGAAGAACGCCGTCGTCGTCTTGACGCGCTGGTACGGGGGCGTCATGCTGGGGCCCGACCGCTGGCGCCTCATGCGAGAATGCATCAGCGACGCGCTCTCCTCGCAACGGCGCACATGCACGCTCTCGGGCGAAGCCGTCTGGGCGCTCGACCCGCAAGACACCAAGCCCGCGGCATCGACCGTGGGCATGGCGATCCACCGGCCCGAGGGCGCGAGGAACTACCTGCTCCGGAGCTTTGCCACGGCGCACGAAGCCGGGGCCGGCGAGGGGAGGAAGACGGTGGCGGCGCTCAACGACGAGAAACAGGAGAACCTGGGGCGGCTCCTCGGGGCGCTGAGGCTCTTGTACGCGAGCTGGGCGGGCGTGCTCAGCAAGGATGAGCTGGATCGGCGGGCGTGGAGCTGGTACGTTGCTGTGCGGCCGGATGTGGAGGCTGGGCCGTCGGGCTGGGGGGCCAAGGGGATGTTGAGGCTGGACAAGATTCTGGCCTTGCGGCGGAAAGAGACGTCTGCGGATGGGTGAGAGGATGCAAGGACAGGTGCTTGTCTGCTGTTTCTGTCGATCCGAAGCCACATGGGGAGTGGAATGAACAGCAGTGGAGGGCAGAGAATCGAGATGTTCTTCACAGGTGCATGGCCCTTATCGATATGCCCCGCCGAGACACAGCCTGCAAGCGCGATTGGCTGGCAGGCAAGTAAACAGAACGAGGGAGTCAAGTCAACACCGGCTGGCAACCCTGCGTCAACAACCCCTTCGGTGCTGCGACGTTGCACAAAAGACGACGAGCAGGACAGCGGCAGTTCCGAACCGTCCGCGGCGGACACTTACGCGTACTGACCAGCAGCCCTGTCTTCGAACCCCGTCGCCCGCCACTCTTTGTTCTCCCGCGGCGCGTCTTCCCCGCGTTGTCGCGAGCGGTTAGACCCCTCGCCGAGGCGACCACTCCCTGCCAACCAGCATTTATTTATTCTTAATCTGCATCCCCCCCCGCACACCAACAAATACGACCGCCGAGCGATTGTTGTCGACCACGAGCACGGCCGTGACGACGGTTTTTCGAGCGACTCCAGTCCAGCCCCTGCCGCTCGCTGCCTCGTGTATCCGAACCTTGGACAACCTCGACAGCCTCGACAAAATGGAGAACTACCAGAAGCTGGAGAAGGTGGGCGAGGGTGAGTTCTCGGCCGCCACGAGCTCCCGCTGGGCTCGCAGCCCCCATGCAGCCAGCCACCAGTCTCTCCCATCCGTGCTTGCGGTCGCTTGACTGACGCGTTCTTCCATCCCGTCAGGCACCTACGGTGTCGTCTACAAGGCCCGAGACCTCGCAAACGGCGGGCGCATTGTAGCGCTCAAGAAGATCCGCCTCGAGGCTGAAGACGAGGGTGTTCCTAGCACCGCTATCCGCGAGATCTCTCTCCTCAAGGAGATGAAGGACCCCAACATTGTCCGGCTGCTCAACATTGTCCACGCCGACGGCCACAAGCTCTACCTCGTCTTCGAGTTCCTCGACCTGGACCTGAAGAAGTACATGGAGGCGCTCCCGGTCAGCGACGGCGGCCGCGGCAAAGCCCTGCCCGAAGGCTCCTCGCCGCAGCTGGTGCACCTGGGGCTCAGCGATACCGTCATCCAGAAGTTCATGATGCAGCTGTGCGAGGGCATCAAATACTGCCACTCGCACCGCGTCCTGCACCGTGACCTCAAGCCGCAGAACTTGCTGATCGACAAGGACGGCAACCTGAAGCTGGCCGACTTTGGGCTTGCGCGCGCGTTTGGTGTGCCGCTCCGGACCTACACCCACGAGGTGGTGACTCTGTGGTACCGAGCACCGGAGATCCTGTTGGGCGGCCGACAGTACTCGACGGGCGTGGACATGTGGTCGGTGGGATGCATCTTTGCCGAGATGTGCACGCGGAAACCGCTCTTCCCCGGTGACTCGGAGATTGACGAGATTTTCAAAATCTTCCGGTGAGAACCTGGCCCTCGTGCTCATTCCGTCCCAACTTTGGCGAGCTGCCGCTGACTGTGTGCTGCCCAGCGCTCTTGGAACCCCATCCGAGGACCTCTGGCCCGGTGTGACGTCGTATCCCGACTTCAAGTCCTCGTTTCCTAAGTGGCAGAGGGATGTAAGCAAAGCTCTATGCCAGAACCTGGATCAAAAGGGCCTCGACCTGCTCGAGATGATGCTCATCTACGACCCGGCCGGCCGGATCTCGGCCAAGCAGGCGTGCAACCACCCCTATTTCGAGGATTACCTCGCGCAGCAGCAGGCAGCCGTTGGTCGCTTGAATGGCTATTACCACTAGGGGGGAATGCCACGCGCATACTACATGTGATGTTGACCTTGGCACACTGCGACACTTTGGGGGGGCTACGACGGTACTTTTATCCTCGGGGCTTTCAGGATACTGCGAGGCGGTGCGGATATCGATCACGACACGATGCCCCGTCAACATGCCTATGAAGACCGCCGCTACGTCCGCGGATCATGTTGAACGTCGGGGGAGAGACTTGGATGCATGATGAGATTTGGTGTGCTGGTTCGCCCTGACTGTTGTCTGTCTCGAGCGACGTGTGCAGCGTGCAATTTCCAGGAGCGCTGGGACATGGGATATGTGTGGACGGCTGAAGAGCCAACACGAACGGCCTTGTTCAAGGAGTGCAAGAGGCAGACTTCCTCGAGAGGCAGACTTTCTTTTGTTCTAATGTACGGAGTAGACGAGGCACACTGTCTGGATTCGGGAGGGTACGGTAATAGAGGTTACGGCACCCATGGTTTGCACACGTCACCGAGTGATGCGTGCACTTGTTGGACTCGACGACGACCATCTAGCCACCAACCTTCGTCGCAGTGACTGAGCCAGCTGAGAGGGAGCTGGAGGCCTGCAAGGCAGAGATGCGTCTGTCCGGCAGACTGCATCGTCTACAAGTACCTACCTTTCTTCATGACAGGTAGACGCCTGGGCGCTGGAATCTCGCCGGTACGGTTCTACACCCCACGACCGCGTTTCAGGTCAACAGCAGCGTGCAAAATACCTTAGCCATCGATGCCGCAACCCGCAGCGGGTGAACCGTAGGGACGTGTAGCGCTGGGCATGATTGGCCCGCCAAGCGCAAGTTGGTTGGCCTAGGCGCTGGAAGCTGGCTATTTTCGGTGCATGTGGAGGGAAGTGTGAGAGCGCATGCATTGCATGGAAGGACAAGGCGCTTCATGAAACGCGGCGCTGGGATGTCCGATTAAGCGCCGGGCTGGTGCGGACGAGATTGACGGAGGGAGCGGGTTTCGAGTCGGCAGGGAATTGTTGGCGATTACATGGGATGTACAGAGAGGATGGGAGGATGTTGCTGGGCTGACCTGACCTGTGGGCTGGCGGTGCCGTCTTGGGCCATAGAGGATTAGCGCTGGTGGCAGTGGTGTTGGAGCTCGGGCTCACGAACTGCAGTTACGCGCCGCAGCGACAGCGAGAATGGACTTTCATTCTCACACTTGTATCCGTACGACGCGTCTAGAGGCAGAGGTTGAAGTCGACGGTGCTACTTCGTACTTGGAACTCGGCCGCACGTGTGCGGACATGGCGTCTCGGCGGTGCCTGGTCCATGGACCATGGTCCATCACGGCCAATTGCCTGGATGGTTCGGTCCCCCCGTCGGTATGAATACCGATCCGGGCAGGTCGGTGTTTTTTGCTTTTGTGTTGGGCGCCTGATAGTTATGCCGGGAGAGCTCCGTTCCCGTTCAGCTGGGCTGGGCTGGCAGGCCGGTTTCAGCGCGGGCCGCGATGTTGCCTTGGCTCGTACTCGTAAATTGGAGATGCGGCACGGAAGCAGGGAGGGAAATTTGAGAGGCGGCTGTACTTGATGCTTGATGCTAGCACACAGGATGGGAGTGCGTGCACGGGACCAAAGGGCAGATATCCAGTCCCGGCCCGGACCCAGTGACCAGCAGCTCATCCATCACATGCTGGCCAGGCCCGAGCCATCCTCGCCGATCAGTTGATTTGGCCATTGCGGCACGATCTTGCGGGGAGCCCAGGTGCTGTACGAGCAGTCATCGGTGTCGGGGCCATGAGTCTACCATGTTCAGGCGCCCCGTCCATCATCCGACGGGGCCATCACAACAGCACTGCAAACTATTTTCGTTAGCTTCGCATGCCCAAGACGACGCCGGCTCTCCAAGGCAGTGCACATGGAAGCTCCTGGCCAGAAACGAGCGCGGCGCGAGGTGAGTGGGCTGCTGCGTGTCTCTGCCGAGCCACGCACGGAGCGGCCGCCTCAGCCACACCCGCCCAGCGGTGGCTTGACTGCTGCAGGATGGTCGCTTGAATCGTCATCGTGGTGGTTTCAGACCGGGGGTCCCAATCAGCGGGGGGTGCCGCGGAAATCTGGGGGGAGCTAACGGCCTGGGTGGAGATCGAGCGAGGGAGCCCAAGTGTGGCTGTTGATGCATGGATTCAAGGACGGACGAGACGAGAGGAAGGCATGGATGATTCCCGAGCTCCGAGGCGGTCATGTCGTCCTCGGCGGAGTCGGCCGCGGTGAAATAACACAAAATTTGACTAGAGCAATGCAGGTGACCGGCGGTTGGAGTCTGCTCCCTGCGAAGGATTCAAGTACATGCTGGCCAAGGCATCTGCAGCTTTCTCGTAATCTGCCCTCCCGTGGGTGTGGAGTCGTCGACATGCGATGAACCAAGCCTCCCTTCACAACGGGGGATCGACATGACACACATGACCCATGCCATTCTTCAGCAGCGTGCAAAGGGAGAAGAGGTGGTTCACGAGCCGGCGCATGATCCAAGTGTCCAAGTCAGTCGCATTCATCAGACTGCGGAGCATCATATTATGTCTGGGCAGTGCGACGTGCGACGGAGTGCGCGAGGTGAGATGCAACTGCACCACGGCCGCAGGTGGTGGTGGCGCGCCATGGATTTAAAAAAAGAGCTGCGGTGCTGTCAGATGCGAAAGGCATGTGTCTCGGGCCTGCTTGCCATGTGATGTGAACGGCCGTGTCACATACCAACGGCGGGCGGGTGTCCGGTGCCCACCCCCTCGGAACAGGCGGTGGTTGGCATGAGCTGCAGGCGATGGTTCCCTGGAGAGCGAGGAAAACGACGATGATGTCGGTGATTGAGACGTCTTCAACAGGGAGAAGCTGGGGCATGGAAGCTTGGACATTGAAATTTCGACACAGTCACCAGTGACGGCCAGGGGACCCCTGTACGCACTTCATCGGCCCTACGAGTACGAGTACGACTCGCCAGGGATGGCGGCATCCCGGCGAACACGTTGGTCGGGCTGCCCAACGCAAGCAGCAACGTCCTAGCCCTGCCAGTCACTCGCCCCGCGACTGAAGGCGAGCCTCAGCCCTGACGAGGAGACGACCGGAAACGCATTCCTGCGTCGGAAACATGGGCCGCCGCAGGGCGGTCTTGCAAGTACCTACTCCGTAAGGCAAGGTAGGTAGGGATTTCGCCGCAAGCGGAAAGGCACGGAAGGGCCCAGACGGCGCACGTACGAGTATGGCAGCGTGCTGGCGGCGATGAGTTGTTGTGGGCGTCCCCTGCATCGGACGAGCCATGCGAGATGTCAAGGCCCAAGCCATCCAGGGGTTCGCTGATGGGCTCCTGCAAAACAGCAAAGCAAACCGCAGCGTAGGTACGAAGTAGGAAGTACTCGTACATACGACGCCGTGGTATTGCGTCAAAGAGCCCCCAACCAGGCAACAAAGAGATGCATGATGACAACGACCGCGAACCGCCCGGGCCTTGCAACAACAAACGCTCATGGCAGTACGGAGTACTTGGTAGCAATAATAATAGCACCAGCGCTCCAGTCCAGCACAGCCTCGCCCCCGAGGCGGCCTGGCCTGTACTCGTAGGCAGGTACCTACATACCCGCCCGTCCAAACAGCAGCGCACCACGCCAGATGCAGCCACATTGGACAGCAATGGACAGCAACGGGCAGCAAAAGCCGGGGACGTTTCAGAGCAAACGACGGGCTGGCCCATGTTTCACGACGAGTGCGCGCCGGGCCAATGACACGGCGGCCCCGGCGCGCAGCCCGGCGCAGGCGGGAGCGCCCACGGCCAGTCAGCGTGCGTGGCAGCGCAGCGGCGGACGCGCTGGCACCACTGGAACCACCAGGCCGAGGCGGTTGCGGCGCCTTGGTTGGTCGGGGATTGACGTGATCCATGGGACGGGGATGCGATGGGCGCTGGGCGACCGAAGGCGAGTCCATCGTCGGCCGGGGACGCGCAGCACTCGCAGGCGCGCGGCCAGTCGATTGAATGAATGAATGGTTTGATGCCGTAGTCCGTACACGAGTAGGTACCGATGCACACATTTGCTGCGCGGTGGGCATATTGGGCTCGCTCCTCGATTGCCATATAACCGCCCTCCCCTCAGACACATCCATCCGGTAGTCGTTCGCTAGACCAACCCTTCGTGCCTTTTGACCAGGAATTCCAGCGGGGCCGTATTGGCAAGGGAGGCTTCATCGTCAATCTTCTCTTTTGTGTGTGTTTGCTGCTTTAGCCTCTGGCCACGAGCATCGTCAGCGGAACTTTGCAAACCTTGCCACTCGACTCCCCACGGCCGCGCGCGCCTCCTACGACCGATACCCTTTCTGCTTGTTCACGCACGCACGCACGCCCCCTTTTTTCCTTCTTTGCCGGTGTGCTTTGCTGGGCAGGACCCGTCGTTTGTTCGGCCGCTGTCGCACTATCTATTCGCTGTTCAATTCCAATCCGCGCCAACCCCTCGCCGCTGTTCAGTGCCACTACTCCGTGCATTGCGCGCCGGTCGAGGGCTACTGACGCGTCTGCTCTTGGACCAACCTCCCCCTTCCTGCCCGTCCGAGTTATTGGCGACAAGGGCTTTGACAGCCAGCCTGCTTTCTATATAACTCTTGCTTCGCCATTCCGTTTCTCGACCTCGGACCACATCCAGCCACCACCGGACAGGATTGAGTTTCCTTGCTTTCTCGGCAACGCCCTCTCTTTCGCCCGAGTCATACTTGATCCTCCGAACTTGCATTGCAGCCCAGCAGCGGCACCTCCGACCCGGCGTCCGTCATTTATCGCTTCGGGCGGACTCGAGCAAATCCCACCTGCGCACTGTCGTCGTCACATCGTGTCCAAGGAACCCATACAGGAGCCCCCCCGCCATCATCGACGCCACGGACGGCAAGCACCTGACGCCTATTCGCCTCGGATTCGCTTGTTTCTCGTCGTGGGTTGCGCACGCGACAGCAGTCGAGCATTACGCAGCAGTCCAACACAGGTCGGCGACTCAGGTTGGATCCTTCCGCAGGATCGGAAGTCCCCCCTCGCTTGCCCGGACGGCGCCACCAGCAGAGCAGAGACGAAGCACCTCCGGACGACGGACGAAGGACGAAGGGCACAAAGCGCTCGCTCGCACCTCGCTTTCCCGTTCTCTTTTAAAAGGGAAGTAGACGCTCCATTTCCGTCAACCTGCAAAAGACGCAACAAAGGACAATCCGATCGCCCGGGCCTTCTCCGGTTGCTTTGCAACAGCACTATTAGTCACCTGACTCGGCCTTCGCTCCGACTCGGCACTGTAACGCCACCTTGACGCAGCGCAGCGCAACGCGACGCTCGCCTCCCGTGTCGCCAAAAAAAGCCACGGTCGGCCCAGCCACATCCACGAATCCAGCTGGAGCAATCGAGCCACGTTACGAATCTTGTCGAGGACAGTCGCGGCCTCTCGCCACATCGCTCAATCCCACATCCCATCGCATTCCCGACGGCGGCCACCTCGCCTCACTCGGCCCCTGCCGCACCGCGCCGCCGCAGCGCATCTCCCAGGGCGTCTCCCGGCGCATCTTCCAGCGCATCTCCCAGGGCGTCTCCGCATCGCGCAGCGCAGCGCCCACCGGCACTCGGACCCGCTGCATCGCGCGCCCCCCAACAACCCGACGCCATCTGGTCCCCCCTGCTGACAGATCCCCTCCAACTCTAAATCCAACTGGCCCAGCTGCCCCCCCTACTGCATCCATCCCCTGTCGGCCTGGCCGCTAGCATCTCAGCGACCCTCCCGCCGGTCCCAACCCGCCTGAACTTTGAAGGTACCTGTGCCCCTCGCTCCGGCCGTACCGTCGCCACCGCCCTAGGCAGCCTTGGGTACCGCCTCCCTTGGCTGCTGCGCGTACTTCGTACCCCCGCCCAGCCCTCTGCCTTCGGCCGTCTCCCGTCTCCTGCAAGTCGCGAGCCTGGGCTCCCCTTGCAGCAGCCGCAGGCAGGCACCCCCGCCGGTACTCAGCGCTCCCAGGCCCCTGTGGCTCCTGTGGACTCAGCCTCGTGCCCCCAACGCCGCCCACTGACGAAAGCCCACGGGCCTCGCAGCTGGTCACTTGTCCCGGACAGAGGCCACATGAGCCCGGCCCTCCGCCATCCCATTGTCTGACATATCAGCCAGGCTTCATCCTCCCTTTCCTTTCCCCCCGTCCCCAATCTCCCTCTCGGGCCCAAGGCCAAGTCGTATAACTCCTCGCCGGCCCTGCCACTCGTGCCGCCACTGCGTGCCTGCCCACCATCACCGCCGCGCCTCACTTACACGGGTCGCCTCACTCCTCATGAGCACATCGCCGCCGCCCAACATGGCATCACGGCACCTCGCCATGGACGAGCTCAACAGGGCCGCCCTGGAGCAGTTCGTCTACCAGCCCGTCAGCCGCGAGATGATCGCATTCCTGGCCGACGCTGCGAACAACGTCATTGCCTGCGACGCGACGCTCACGCCGCCGACGGCTTCCAAGCACCAGGACCTCTCTCCCACGCCGCCGAGGAGCCCCTCGCCGCCGCCAGCCGTCCGCGCCGTTGACGACAGCCTGCCCACCCTCGACGAGTTCATCACCCAGCTCGTCGTCTCCTCCAACGTCCAGGTCCCGACGCTCATGTCCACGCTCGTCTACCTGACGCGCCTCAAGTCCAAGCTGCAGCCCATGGCCCGCGGCCTGCGCTGCACCACGCACCGCATCTTCCTGGCCTCGCTCATCCTGGCGGCCAAGTACCTCAACGACAGCTCGCCCAAGAACAAGCACTGGGCGAATTACACGCACATCAACACCGACTTGTACAGCTTCGGCTTCAACCGCACCGAGGTCAACCTGATGGAGAAGCAGCTGCTCTTCCTCCTCGAGTGGGAGCTGCGCATCACGGAGCAGGACCTGTACCGGGAGCTGGACTCTTTCCTGGAACCGTTCCGAGTCCGCATTGCCGAGCGCCACGCCCGCAAGATGCGGCAGAGGGAGGAGAAGAGGATACAGCAGGAGATATACGCTGCCGCGACCAGGTATCCCAGCCCCGTCTCGTCCAGGGGCAACTCTCGCTCTCGCAACGCCAGCCCCGAGCACCTGGGCGCCGCCAGCGGTGGCTCCACCACGCCTCCCGGGCTCACCTACAGCAGCTCGGCCAGCTCATACGCCTCGTCCATCGCCTCCAGCCGACAGCAGTCCCGCTCCACCACTCCCCTCGAGCCCGAAGCCGAGCCATACTCGTACGATGCGCACCAGGGCAGCCTGTACGACTCTCCTGTCGAGATCGTCATTGACACGGACATGGCCAAGCCGGTGCCTGCGCCGGCGAGCGCACGCATGCTGCCGTATGAGATCTCGGCCGAGCAATATCACCAGCTCCACGAAGGCGCAGCAAAGAAGCGTCACAAACGGGGCATGTGGGGGCGGCTGCTTGGCGGCGCGGTGACGGTCCGATAAGAGCAGCAACAACACCATCATCACACCAGGCATTTTGCGGATAATCGTTGTGTTTAATTCATGGCATGCATCAGAGAGAAAAGCATGGCGTTGCGGCGGCGTTTGAGAGCGACTCGCCGTCCCCTGGATGGGACGGCGAGCGCGGCATCTATACAGCTCATCTCCTTTCATCTTTGGCACACACAGACCTTAATTGTCCGACACAGGCGTCGCAGAGTTAATACGTGCACAGGCAGGCAAATCGCTGCCATACAGGAGTCATGGTTCCCTTGTTTTCTTTGCGTCTTACTTTTTCGGTTCCTCTTGGGTTAGTTTGGGCTGGAGCCACAGTTGGAAATACCTTGGACGGCGAACCATGGAGAGTAGGAGTTTGGGGCTCACGGGCGGCACGTCACTGCCACGGTGGCATTCTGTGTTTATGCGCTAGATTGGCCTTTTCTGCAGGGTGGTGAATACACGGAGCCTTGGATGGCTCGCATGAAATGCAATGACTGGCTGGTGCCTGGCGACGTGTGAGAGTCGGCCTCGTGCTGAATCGTGACTGCCAACAAGCGCATAATCATGGTGGACCACGACCTCGGCAGCCTCATTCATGCGCGAATGCTGACGGGAAACGTGGCCTTGCCTTGCCTTGCGAGGCGCAGCTTCAAGCTACTCGTAAGGTACGTTGAGTTCCCGGGGGGCATCCCGTTGGGTACCTTGTTGCTTGCTTGCTCCCACGGCAGCCGTTGGTGAAAGGCGACGCTGAGAAGGCCCAACACCTGGGCGGCCAGCCTGGCTGAAGCCGGACATTCGCGTGTTTGCACGGCATTGCCGTCTGCATTCAATGTTGGCTGGGGTGCTGAATCGGGAGACGGTGGCACGAATGCGGGCGTGCATGGGCCTGCCGCGTCGTGACTCTGGCGGTGGGCGGTGTGCGGTGGGCGGTTCCAAATTTGGCAGCCGAGGGAGGGTGGGCGGGGTGTGGGCTGG
>PKSG01000775.1:50921-61440 GCA_002916505.1 Tolypocladium paradoxum
GACGGCGGCCGAGGCTCTGCGTGCGCAACATGGCTTTACGGGCGCATCCGGGAGGAGACGGCACGAGGTGAGGATGTGCATTAAGTGTGTAACGCTATAATACTACCGAAAAAGGAAAAAGGAAAAAGGAAAAAGACAAACGCCCGGCGGCCCCCAAAGCATGTACGAGTACGCGCATGACTGAACATCAGCCAGCCACCCAACCGCTCTACGAGTCTGCAACGACGACGGGGCGGTGCCGGAACCCCACCCACGGCACCCTCAACCGCAGGCTCAGGCTGCTCAGCACGACGCTGATGCTCGACAGCGCCATGGCCAGCGCCGCCCACACGGGGTCCAGCCTGACGTGCGCGCCCGAGCCGGTGCGCACGGCGTACAGGCACCCCGCGGCGATGGGCACCGCGAGCATGTTGTAGACGAGCGCCCACGCAAAGTTGACCGTGATGCGGCGGAAGACGGTGCGGCTGAGGTCGAGCAGCGTCAGCACGGCGGGCAGGCTGGACGTGGCGAGCACAAAGTCGGCGCTCGAGATGGCCACGTCGCTGCCCGAGCCGATGGCGATGCCCACGTCGGCCGTCGTGAGCGCCGGCGAGTCGTTGATGCCGTCGCCCACCATGGCCACCATGGCGCGCCGCGTCGTGTACTCGTGCCGCAGGCGCCGCATCCGCCGCCGCCGCGCCGACGACGACGACGAGGCGTGCGCCGTGGCCTGGAGGTACGTGATCCTGGCCGCCTTCTCCGACGGCAGCACCTCGGCGAGCACGTTGGACGACGGGATGCCGACGCGCTGCGCGACGGCCTGCGCCGTGGTGACGTTGTCGCCCGAGAGCATCCAGACCTGCGTCCCGCGCTCCCGCAGGGCCCTGATCACGGCGGCGCTCTCGGGGCGGATGGCGTCCGAGATGGACAGCATGGCGGCGAGCTTCCACGACTTGCCGTCGCGGGGCCTGGTGGCGACGAGCGCGACCGACTTGGCCTCTGCCTTCCAGCCCTGGAGGCGCGCGACGACGTGCTGGGATAGGGGCGCCGAGAGGTCACGCATGAGGTGCTCGTTTCCGACGGCGAGGTCGAGCTCCCGGTCCTTGAAAGCCGCCTTCATGCCTTTGCCCGGGAGCTCTTCAACTTGGCCCAGCTCAGCGGCCTGCACGTCGGCGCCGCAAAAGGCAACAATCGCCTTGGCAATGGGGTGGCTGCTGCTCTCCTCGACCGCCTTCAGCCCCGACAGCAGCGTCCGCCTGTCGACGCCCTCCATCTCTCCGTCGGGGAAGACGGCCGAGTCGGTGATCTGAGGCTCGCCGCCGACGGTGAGCGTCCCCGTCTTGTCAAACACGACGCAGTCGATCTTGCTCGCCTTCTCAAACGCCTCGCCGCCGCCCTTGGCCAGGATTCCGTTCCTGGCTGCGATGCCGCCGCCGACGAAGATGGCAGTCGGCGCCGCGAGAGCCAGGCCGCAGGGGCACGCGACGACGAACACGGCAATGGCGAACTGAAACGCAAACGCGACCTGTCCGCCCGAGCTGTCCAGCTCGACGTCTGAGACGTGGCCAGTGAAGGCGAGCGCCATCCACACGACCCAAGTGAGGACGGCGATGAGGGTGATGACGGGCACAAAGTAGGAAGTCAGCAAGTCCGCGATTTGCTCCACGGGGGCTCGCTTCGTCTGCCCCTCGCGGACCACATCGACAATCTGGTCGAGCATCGACTTTCCAGAAGTGCCCGTGACTCGAACCATGATGGCATCTGCCTTGTTGATTGTGCCTGCGTAGACGCCGTCTCCTGGGACCTTCTTGATAGGACGGGACTCGCCAGTGAGACTCGACTCGTCAAAGTTGGTTTCGCCCGTGACAATAATGCCATCCGCTGCCGGTGACGCGCCGTGAGGAACCCGGATGAGGTCGCCGTGCTCTAGTCGATCAATTTCAACGGTAGCCGTCGTCTGGCCGTGCAGCTTGTCCTGCTCGACGAGGAGCGCCGTGTTTGGGCGAAGCTTTGCCAGTGCCTCGACCGCGCTTCCCGTCTTGGACTTGCTGTATCCCTCAATTAGTCGTCCCGCGAGCAGGAAGAGCGTAAGGAAGACGACAGAGTCAAAGTAGAAACGACCCTCGGGAACATCCGTCTCCCCTTCTGCAGCCGCCGCGATCATCTGGGCCACCGAGGAAACGTACGCGATGGTTGTTCCGAGCGAGATGAGCATGTTCATGCTTCCAAATTTGTAGAACCTCTCCAGCAGCGGCGTACGGCTGTTGCCTCGCCACAGGGTTCGAAGCTCCTTGACGGCCCGCACGTGGAATACGTCGGCGGCGAAGAAGTACACTGGGGTTGCAAGGACGCAGAGTATGATTTCGAGGCGGCTCAGGCCGGACTTCCAAGGCTTCATCAGGTAGTGCTTTGTTGGGCTGGAGTCGGGAACCAGGCTCATGTACACGATCCCGAGAACAAAGGTGGGGATGGCTATGATGATGGTCAGGATTTCCCGATACAAGAGCTCGCGTTGGTGCTTGGCCTGGATAGCCCTGGACCGCTCTTCAAGGGTCGGGGGGTGGTATATCGAGGCCTGGAGGGATGGGTCTGTGGCTTCGATGGCGTGGAGGATGTGTCGGATGGTGAAGCGAGGGGCGTCGGGCGTGTACCGAATCCTGAGTCGAGGCAGTTGCACAGATGGCTCCTGGAGAATCTTGATACGCGAGGAGCCGAGGTTTCTCAAGGTCCGGCCGATCCTGTCTGGGCAGCGTGGGCAGAAGATGCCATCGACCTCGATCTCCACCTCTCGCTCATCTGCCGCTTGCTTCTGCTCGTTCAGATCGACCACGTTGTCGAGCACTGCATCGTACCCGAGATCCTCTATGGTGTCAACGATGTCCTGTGTCCGATCTGGGTCCGTAAAGTCCACAGTGGCGCTGTTGGTGACCAGGTTGACGACGATCCTGGAGATCCAGGGGTGCTTTTGGACTTCATCCGTGATGGTGTTGACGCAGGAGGCACAGGTCATGCCACCGATGGACACCGTTGCCCGCAACAGGGGTGTTGGAGCTCCATTGTCGACGGTGATGCCCTCGAACGGTACCGAAGAGGCCGGCTTCTGGATGCTAGACGCGAAAGATAGGTTGCTGACAAGACCAACGAGATCTTCGGACAGGTGATGCTGGTCGTGCGCCGTGGCCGACTTGCAAGCCTCGCAGTTGTCCAGGTGAGCGGCAGCCTTTGACGCATGCGGCATGCCAGGCGGGGACTTATTCCGCCATAGTCGAGACATGATGCCAAAGGTGCCGTAGCTTTGGGGAGCGGCCCTGCTGCTCTCTCCTTGCTCGGCGAGGGAGAGGCTGTCCATGCTGCCGGAGATGGGGGCCGTGGTGTCGACACCACATATCTCGAAGCCGACGTCTTCGAGCGCCCTGGCCATGCTGCGAATAAATTCTGCGCTTGCTCCCTCATGCTCGACAGTGACGACGGACGTCACCACGTTCGGCGACACCCAGAGGACCTTGTCACCGAACTCGTCCTGCAGGAGGCTCTTTATGACGGCGACGCATGACGGGCAGTGCAGGTTCCCCAGCAGGAAGGACGTCGTGACGGTGTTTGACGGTGCCATGTTGCACGAACGTCGCTTTAGGCGCAGCGAGCAGCCAGGAGCCGGGACGGGTCGCACAAGGGATGATGGTAGAAAGCTGTTTGTTGGTGGTGAAGAGGCTTCGGGAAGACGCGAGGAGTGCTACACGGCTAAGCGAGGAGGGAAGGGGGTTGCATTTATCACGTCGAGGAAGCCGACAGCCGCGTGGGTACATGCAATAACCGGCAAACACAGGGACAAGATTGATAAGAGTGTCGGGAAACAGCTGGATGGATTGTTCTTGAAGGTTCCTACCTGGCTGACAATTCTGGGCGCGGCATCGAATAAGTACCACCTGGAGCCAAAGAGTGTCTGCGACATTTGTGCCGCGTTTAGTGCCAATCGTATCGCCATGGCATCATGGCGCCACTGAGCGCGTTTCGCGGTGCATGGGCTCAGACAGAGGGAGGCATGTTGCCATCCTGCGGCGTAGGAAGGTAGGTAATGTATTAATAATACTGAGCTTTACTATTTGCACACAGGCACATCTCTATTTGCTCACCGGCTACCGGCTGGTCGAACCCGAGTGCTTTGGCTATACCTCTGGCCCTGTATTCCTTCTATTCCCTCTTTATCCGAGACTAAAGGCGGGCTTACGGCGAGTGCAAATAGAGACATGCGTGTGTGCAAATAGCAAGACCCATAACAGTACCGCTTTCGTTGCTGGCGATTCGCATCTCGCGCGGGCCGGGCATCACGAGCCACCGTTGTCGGATCCGTGGCCGGTCGAGTCGGAGAGCGGGGCACGGCGCGCGCGAATTGTGCGGAGTGCATGCAGATACATACGGAAGCACATGACAACTGCGTCGAATGGCGACCGTTGAGATGCTGCGGTTGGGACGACTTTTGCATTGGCCATCAGCCGCGATGCCGTGTCGCGCGATATGTGCGTCCACAAGATGACGGTCACATGAGAGGGCACCGTGCTGTACGTACCGGTACTTCGTACGTACTCCCTCGCCACGGAAAGGTCACGTGCTGTCTGGGTCGACAAGTGACCTCTCATTCCTCAAACCCATTCTCCTGATGGACGGCTTGCATTTACCGACTACTCAATGCGGTGCTTGCGCATCCATAACAAAATAGCGCCGAACCGACAGCCTGCATCATCGAGACTCGCAGCCAAGCCGACGGGTGAAGCCCCCCATTGCCCAGCTTGCCAGGAACAAGTCCTTGGCATCTCGACTCGTTCTTTGCCACTGCCAATGCGAGCCAGCCGTTTCTCTTACCTTGGAACTAGAGCCCGCCGACGCTGGGTTCCAGCCTGCTTCTAGAACGAGGACGCCACGCATCTGCCAAGGTGATTGGCTGACCCCAAATGCCTCCCCACACGAAGCAATCTCCAGACGACCCTACGAATACCAGGTACTGGTAGTGCTGCAGATCCGCAAGGCAGTCGAGGTCCGAAATCTATCACGGCATTCCCGTCACGAGACGAGCAGTTGAGCCTTCTTGGGTGGTCGCGGCATCCATGGCGGCATCGAGACAAGGTGCACCCGAGCCGGCCGACACGCGACAACGCCGCCAGCGCCAGCCGCTTGACCAATAAGTTGCTGGCAGCTCACCAGCAGTCCTCCACTGACAACATCTGCCCCTGTTGACAGGTCCATTCCTTGGGGAGCCTTGGCTAACTTTGACAAGCCTCTTCAGCAACAGCGAGGGTTGCCCTACCAGTTCATACGGAGGCATATAAATGAATCCAAAGCCGTGGGCTTGGCCTCAGCAGTCCGAATTTATTGCTGGCATCTGTCCAAGAGACGTCTGTCGAGCCAATGAAGAAACCATGGTAGCACCCAATCAAGGAACCCGGCTCTGTGGTCCAGATGGTCCTCGCCGCGACGCTGGCCCCAGCATTTGGTACCGGAAGCCTGCCCCGCCAATCAGGATCGCTGCCCATGACGAATGCGGCAGCCCCTGGCCCGAGCAACCGAATCGTCCACCAGTTTATCACACACAAACACGGGCACGATAGTTCCTCCAACGAACAGTACCCAGCGTCGTCGCAATGCGATTCAATGCCTCAACATCAGCCAAACCATGGCGGCGCGGAAGTCGCCGGACCGTCGCGCGCCTTCCCTGGGTCCCTGTAGGACGGAAGTCGGGAAAAGCGGGGCTTCCCGGGCGCCCGGGTGGATCTGAGTCTTGCACCATAGCCGCTAAGCCTGTTTCGGCCTAAGATCTATTGCGTGATTCCTTCAAAGTATCAACAATTTGCGGCAGCACCGAGGCTTTTGATGGAGAATCGAGGACTGTACGGGATAGTCTGTAAAGGAGGGCTGAGATGGGGCCGTACAAATTCTCCCCCTCGGCTGGTCGTCGCTGGTCGAGTTTTCTCTCCTTGCTCTTCCTTCTCTTCTTCATCCATCTCTCTCCTTGAGAGCGTCACACGGGAACGCTCTGCTTGAACTTGCGCTTGTAGTCGCTGTTCTCGGCCATTTCTTGTGGTAATCGGCGTCTTGAGACGAGAGCCTTATCCGTCTCTGAACCTTTTCCCGATCCCCTCTCCTCCGATCTCGCTCGGTGTCTCGAAGACGCGTCAAGATGCCTCACCTGGCACAAGAATCGCCCGCTGGCGCCCCTGCCGGCCCCAAGACAAAGTCCTCCGAGTTCGAGGTCTTGTCGTCGAGCCTGCCTTTCGGCCAATCCGTCTCCCTGGCTTCCATCTCGGGTCCCACCTACGTGACCGCCCAACTCCTCGTCCAGCAGATTGCCTACAAGCTCTCGGACAAGATCTACTCCTACTCCCCCGAGACCTTCGACCTGGACATTGCCGCGAAGCAATGGGCAGCCGAGGAGGACAAGAACGTCCACGGCTATACCCCCACAGTCTTGCCACTCCAGACCCGAACTGGCGCTGGTGCCCTGGCACTGGGCTACATCTTCTCCCCCGACTTCGATGTCTCCAAGCGACACATCCCTCAGACTCTGCTCGCTCCATCGGGTAGCCTGCAACAATTGCGCGGAACCCTAGACCAGCTCTCCCTCCTCTACGGGCTCTCCAGCCCATTCGTCGCCCACGTCGCTGCCGCAGACTACACTTCCAGCAGCGGCCTCGTCTCCAACTATGACTCCGCCCTGAGATTGGCCGAGGATCTCGGCCTGGGCTTGGTTGCCAGCTCTTCGACCTACGAGGCTCAGCACATGTCCTTGTTCTCGACTCTGCTGGCCACCCTGATCCCCACACTCCACATCTATGACGGCATCCGCGTGTCCAGGGAGACCCTGCGGGTTGTCGATGCCCTGAGCGAGTCTGGTGTTGCCGACTTGTACAGCAAGCTCACGGCGGAGGCTGGCAAGCTGAACCCGCGATTGGATACTGCTGGCAAGGTCGTTGAGCTTCTGAAGCTGTTCAACGACGAGCTTGGCACCATCTATGAGCCGTTCGAGTACCACGGACACGAGACCCCGGATGTTGTCTTGGTTGCTTTTGGCAGCGTCGAAACCCAGGTGGCGAAGCAGACCCTCAACAAGATCGCCGGCGATGGCGCCAAGGTTGGTGTCATTAATGTGCGAGTGTACCGCCCGTTCATCGAGGAGGCGTTCCTCAAAGCCATCCCCGCCTCGGCTCGCACCATTGCCGTCCTCGGCCAGGTTCGCGATGAGGTCGCGGTCGAGGACGAGGCTACCCAGTCTGCCCTGTACGGCGATGTCCTGACCGCCGTCACCTTCTCCGGCATGTTCGACGAGGAGCCCGAAGTTCTCGACATCAAGTACACTCCGTCTCAGACTTTGACCCCTCAGGGACTGGTCAACACTCTGCACAAGATCTTTGGCAATGAGGACGAGGCCAAGGAGCTGCCCTCTCTCATCAGCGCCCAGCAGTACACCTTTTGGGACGTGGATGACTCTGCTGCCGTCAACTCTCCCGCCGCCCTTGGCCGCGTTCTGTCCAAGGAGTCTACGGCCAATGTCTACGTTCACACGACGTTCGACAACCTCACGCAGGGGGGCGTCGTCCGAACGGACCTGCGCGCGTCAAAGAAGGCCCTCGAGGCGCCTTATGACGTGAGCCAGGCCGACGTGGTGGTCATCGGCGACGAGAGGCTGCTGAAGGTGGTTGATGTTGTGAAGAGCGTGATTGATGGCGGCAAGATTATTCTGAAGTTGGCCAACTTCAAGCAGGAGGATGTTGAGAAGCGACTTCCCGCCTCTTTCCGAAGGGCCGTCCAGGAGAGGGGAGTCGGCCTGTTTGTGTTGGACATTTCCTACTCCCCAGCGTTTGAGAAGGATGCGCAGTCGACCAAGCTTCTGCTCGAACTGTCGTTCTTGAAGGTCGCCCAGCCAGAGCTCTCTCCCAAAGACATCAGCAAGCTGGTTCTTGTCGAGGGCCACGCGCCGACGCTGGAGGAGTGCGTTGATGCCGTGGGCCAATGCCTGAGCAAGCTCGAGGTTCCGGCCACTTGGGCCGAAGTTGTCGCCGACAACATCGAGACTGAGCTGCCCACGTCTATCCAGGCCAACAGCTTCGTGTCCTTCCAGAAGGAGGAGCCCGACGAGGCATTGGGGCTCTCGGACTGGCAGGCTGCTGCCAAGGCCCTCGTGTTCAACGAGGCGTATGAGGCTCGCACTGGTCTGCGACCCGACTTGCCGGTGAATACGGCCACCATCCGCGTCAAGGAGAACCGCAGACTCACGCCCCCCGACTACGACCGTCACATCTTCCACATCGAGTTCGACCTCGGCGACTCCGGCCTGACGTACAAGATCGGCGAGGCGCTGGGCATCCACGCCGAGAACGATGAGGATGAGGTCAACGCCTTCATCAAGTCGTACGGCCTCAACCCTGCCGACCTGGTGCAGGTCCCTGCCCGCGAGGATCCCGCCGCTCTGGAGGTCCGCACCGTGCAGCAGGCTCTGCTGCAGAACGTCGACATCCTGGGCAAGCCGCCCAAGCGATTCTACGAGGCCCTGGCCGAGTTTGCCGCCGACGAGACGGAGAAGAAGAAGCTGGCGGCTCTGGGTAGCTCGGCCGGCGCAGAGGACTTCAAGAGGCGAACCGAGGTGGACACGGCCACCTACGTCGACATCCTGGAGGAGTTCCAGTCTGCGCGGCCCAGCTTCCACGACCTGATCAAGATGGTCAGCCCGCTCAAGCGACGAGAGTACTCGATCGCGTCGGCGCAGGCCGTGACGCCCAACTCGGTGGCCCTCATGATCGTCGTCGTCGACTGGGTCGACTCCAAGGGCCGCACCCGCTACGGCCACGCGACGCGCTACCTCAGCCGCCTGCAGCCCGGCGCCGCGGTCACGGCGTCGGTCAAGCCGTCGGTGATGAAGCTCCCCGTCAAGGACACGGCGCCGCTCATCATGGCCGGCCTGGGCACCGGCCTGGCGCCGTTCCGCGCCTTCGTGCAGTACCGGGCGATGCAAAAGGCGCAGGGCAAGGAGATTGGCGCCATCCTGCTGTACCTGGGCTCGCGGCACCAGCGCGAGGAGTACCTCTACGGCGAGGAGTGGGAGGCGTACCTGGCGGCGGGCGTGGTGACGCTCATCGGCAGCGCCTTCTCGCGCGACCAGCCGCAGAAGATTTACATCCAGGACAGGATGCGGCAGACGCTCGACGACATCGTCAAGGCCTACGTCGAGGAGGAGGGCAGCTTCTACCTGTGCGGCCCGACGTGGCCCGTCCCGGACGTGACCAAGGTGCTGCAGGAGGCCATCGCCGCCGAGGCAAAGGCCAGCGGCAAGAAGCTGGATCCCAAGAAGGAGATTGAGAAGCTCAAGGAGGAGGGACGCTACGTCCTGGAGGTCTACTAAGAGGCTGTCGTTTTGGCCACAGTTTCGAGGCCGTTTTGCGTGTGTTTCTTGCTACCCTAGACGAAGACTCGTTGACGATAGACTACTGGCTGAAGCGTTTTGCTGAATACATGCGACCTACAAGTAGACAAGTTGCGCTTGTCCTCTGCCCTTGACCTGTCCTTGCATCGTCGTGACACAACCAACCACGCGACGTACGGAGCATAACCCGACGCCTCTGGGAGCCACCAGCCTCTGCCGCACGTCTCGTCACTTCTCACCGGTGTGCCTGCGCCCCACGAGCGTCGCTTCCGTCCGGGTAGGCATCAACCGCGCCAGCATTTCAGCATCAAACTTTGCAACGGATAATACTCGTACGAGTACCCTCATCCACGGCGAAGACTCACCACCGGCCGCCGCCACCAACGCCTGCAATGAAACTCCAGCGGCGCCCTAGCCGGGGCCCAGGCCTCGCGAAGCCTCGCATATTCATGCTTTCACACGCACGGCGAGCGGCCACCGAGGGGCGGGGGGGGCGTTGGAGCGGTGAGCGCGCGACGACGCAAGCGGGCAGTGATGCAGCGTGCGCAATCTCGCAGCTGCAGGCGCGGGCCCAATCAGTCAATTCACCCAGCGGACGGCAGTGCGGATTGCTTGCTTGCTTGCTTTTTCCCCGCCGTGTCATGTGCGTTGTGTCCGCTGGGCGAAGCACGTACGGAGTAACAATCCTCTGTCAGGTGCCCGCGCGTCGGTCGAGTCGCGGAGGTGGCGGCGGCGCTTCGACGCGGGAAGAAGCAAAACAGCCGAGCGGCCAGCCCCCGACGGACCCAAAAAGGAAGGACGAGAACACCAAGGGCCGCTGTTCGCTGTTGGTGGCTTGACTATGGACTACGGCGTCCTGAGCCGGCACTTGCTGCTGGGAAAGGAACCGCAGGCATGGACGGAGTCGGCCTCGATGCGGGCGACGGCGTTCTTGCTCGTCGCACCAGGCCAGGTGCAGAGGCAGGAGGCCTGTCCAGCTGGGCTCATGCAGGGCAGCCGACGGAGAATTCACGGCCGCGGGACCCCCCAACGCCCCCGGGCATCGGCAGCGGAAGGGCGGGAGGGCACAGCCGCCGAGGCGCGAGCCGGGCCGCGCGACGATGGGCAGCCCCGAGGAGGGAAGAGAGAGAGGGG
>PKSG01000776.1:0-17796 GCA_002916505.1 Tolypocladium paradoxum
TCGGGCCGCTGGTGGCCCGTCGACGACGAGTTCCACGGGTCGAACCTCGCCGCGTGGCGCGGGAGGGCGGCCTTGGGGACGGCGGGCGGCGGCGGCGCGGGCATGCTCGCTGTCTGGATGATGGGGGGTCGATGTTGCGTGGATAGCTCGGCGGTGGTGGTGTCTGGGGCATCGGCAGCCGCGGAGAGGATCCGGTATGGAACTCAATGTTCCATGCGGCGTCGTCGTTGACGGCCTCGTGACGCGCCGTCACCAGAGGCCCCATGCTGGCCTATCCGCCATTGGCACAGCAACCAGCCTCTCACGAGCACAGCAGGCAGCGCCGTCGTCGGTCAACACAGCACGTGTACAGCAACTGATGCTGACGCGCAGTCGCCGCCGTCTGCTCTGCATCGCCAGCGACGTCGTCGGCTGCCGGCGGCGCGGCGGCCAGGCATGCAGTGCAGCACATGGACCGCACCAACAGTGAGCGCCCGCACGCATGCTCGTGCAGCGAGCGCCCTTCAGACACGCATATTCGTACATGGCCGTTCGTTCCCCACACACGCAGGAAACCACCGCCACCGCGCCGCCAGTCGCGATGGATTGGATGCAATGCACAGCCCTGCAGGCGTGATGCGCAGCGGCAGCGGCAGCGGCAGCAGCAGCCAGCCAGCACGCAAACCAAGATCGCTGCGGTGCCCGCTGGGCCCGGGCAGACACCTACATGAACCGGCAGGCCCCAACTCACCCGGGGCGCACATCTACCTACCTACTTGGGCTCGTCTGCATTCGGACAACATCCATCCATACATACATCTATACTTGTACATGGTGGTGCGTACAGGCCCGACATGGGCAGACGCAGCAACAAGGCTGCTGGCGCCCGTGCTCTGCGGCGCCGCGTTTGACGTACGAGTGTCCGTGCCAGCTCCCTCCCATGCCAGCAATGTCCCGGCATTGACTGCTAGTCAGCTCAGTCACCTCACCTCGATTGAATCCCGGACTGCCAGCTTGCTTGCCATTCTCGTCGCCGTCCTCGCCATTCAGCTCCCTGGCCCGTCCGTCCACAAGCGCCCGCCATCTCCGGCACCCTGGTCCATCCTCGCTCATCCTTCACGCGCCAACCACCCTCGGCTGAGACCAGACAGAGCATGGAGGAGCAGCCCTCCCTCAGCACCGCCAGCTCGCTTACCGTACCGACATGTTCGCCCACAAGTCACCGGTTGAAACTTGAAACGGACCTCCGGCCCTCTTCTCTCCCCTCTCCTCTCCTCCCCTGCCCTCCTCTGTTCGGAAATGCCTCCGGCCAACTCTGGAAAGTTTGACATCGCCACGGACAGGGGCCGTGCCAGCACTGAGCAACGACAAGCAGTCATGGTTCGACGCTCCGTGCGAGGCGTTCATGTCATCGTGCCCTCCTCTCCGTCTCACTGGCCCAACCGCCAACCGCCAACCACCACCACTACCACCACCACCACCACCCCCTCCATGCTGTAGTATGCCTGGCTGCATCGGCACATATGCGCATCATACGTGCAGTCCTACTGCTCGCTGCCTCCTTCCGAGATGCGGCTGCTGCTCCGTGATATGCATCTCTTGTTTTGTTTCGCTTTGCTGCTGCCACCGGAACCACAGACGACAGGAGCCTTCGTCAACGGCCGCCGCGCCAGACTCCAACGCCCCGGCCCTGCAGCCCACGCACGTTCGCCTACTTGTATGTTCGGTGGCATGCATCCCAACGCCCAGCATTGGTTCCCGCGCAAGCCGCCCATGTTCCACGGGCTGCGAGGCTGATGAGCGGCAGCGAACGGACATGCCTATGCCCTCAAACCTGGCCATTGGCTTGACGGAACCAACAGAGAACACGGGCCGACGACTGCTCCCAGCCTCTCGTCATCGACAGACCCCCTTCTTCGCATGGCATGGCACCGAGGCCAGCTGCTGGGCGACGGATACCCGCGCCGACGCCACCCCATATCCATAGTTGTACGTGCATGTACGAGTACATGGAGCGGCAGCCATGCACATGTACTCGCGGCCCTTCCTACATTAGCTTCCAGGCGACAGGGCACCATGACAGGGTCGGCCACCGAACGGGACCACCCCCTGTCACTGCTTGGTGCTGGAGTGCGCATGCAATACTTCGTACGTGGGACGAGTGCTCACCAGATCTTCAGAGCCCGTGCGACACAATAATCCTACCGCATCCACGCTGTAGTGAAGCTCGCATGCCTCGCAGTCCGCATCAACAGTCTGGCCCGTCCTCCTATCGGCTGAGCTCCACGCCCGCGTATCATCCCAGGCAAATCTGCAGCATGCTGTTCAAGCAGCAACCCACGCCTCACAGACACATCCCACGTTTCCCCTTCTCGTGTACTTCGTACGACAACGGCATGATATGATACAACAGAGTTGTACATGCTTCGGCCGGGTAGGGCAGGCTTGACCACTGTACGTAATCTTGAGAGATCTGGCCGTCCCGTCCGTATACTCTCCAGGTGAGAGCTGGCAAGGATGTGCTGCAATGGGCGAGGAACCCATGCACGGGCATGCAAGGGAGGCTGGCTCTCGAAACCCGCGACTTGCGCGAACAGCGCGAGAACAAGCGGTGAGGGGAAAGGCTAGTCCGGAAGAGTTGTCAAGCTGGTGGTTCCTAGTTGCACTTGCAGGTTGGACGGATATACCGCACAATACATGCTCGTAGACTCGAGCACAGCAACGCTTGTTGGTGGCGCGAGCAACAGGAATCAGCGCCTTACCAGACGGGATGCCGAATCATGGCGCGGGTACGCTATGAAATTGGCTGCAGAGCAACTGCGACCCCGGACTCGTGTGCGTGCATTCGCATCTTCATATGCATAAAAAGCTGCCGCTCATGCAGGCTGTGATGGCCCTCCTCTCCGGAAGCCAGGGGTTGCCCTCATCAACCCACAGCGGGACAGGATGGGGCGAGGCCATTGACGGACCGTGGATGCAGAGGGAGGGGCAGAATGAATATCCCCGAGTCCCTCGCGTTGTTGCCGCTCCATGGCAGTTACAGTGCATGTTGACGGGCGGGATATTTCTGCTCGCAATGCGCCACGCCGTCAGGCGAGACGCCATCCCCGCCGACGACGCACACACCCTCTGCTCCAATAGCCAGAGATCCAACAATCTCGGCCTTCCACGCAACGAGGGCCGAGCCGGCGAATCGTTTAACGTGTTTGAAGCTGGAGCTCCCCACGGTTGTTGCGGTTGCGGTTGCGGTGTCCTGATCCATTGTCTGGCACCCAGACATGGTTGCGAACGAGGCGCGATAGCCACGACGCCGCCTGCTGCCCGCCCAACAGTTGTTAGCCCTCGTCTATTGGCTGCCCGGGTTGAGCGACGGGACAAGATGGTCTGATTGATCCGAGACTTCTCTGTGGCCCTCGAGCAAGGCAGGCCAGCGAGCTCCGCGATCCCAAGGTCCAGACCAATTGACATCAAGCACGCTGGTGGTTGGGGTGGGTTATAGTGATGGCGCGGGTGGCATGTGGTGTGTGGCAGAGACGTGGTGGTCGTTCATTGGGCTGACCATGGCCAACGAACCGTCCACCACAACTAATAGCGGTACTTCGCAGTCGGGTCGCTACCAAACTGCGCACACAAGCTCGGGAAACTTGATGATACGCAGCGGCCACTCTGGTGGCGTTGGCGCCCCGGGCATGGGAGAATGAATGGATCACGGTGAGTGATTTGGCCGTGCCCGGGACCCGCGCGTGATGGATCCTGGCATCGAGCGAGCGCGACCGCGATTTCTCGACGCCGAACGGAGGCAGGCAGGCAGGCAGGCACACAGAGCCAGAGCCGAGAACAAATGTCACACTCGCCCGTGTCCAAGGCGCCCGGCTGGCGTGCAATCCCATCGCTTAGAGCCGGGGCACTTTTGCGAGTCCCTGGCCGCTAATTGGGAGAGATCTCGACTTGGCTTCCCACCTGTCGTCCTGCGTCAGCGGACGGAAGTACAAGCTCGCATCCGCCACCGAGGGTGACGGGAAGACTAATGTAAGGACCTACCAAACCAGAGCACTCCCCTCCACCGAAACTGGCACCCGTGTGCTTTGGGGGTGGACCGTGGAAGAGGCATCCTGGGAGAAAAGTGGAAAGCTGGCTGACCTACCCCGGCCGCCTCGCGGGAAGGCCGTCAGCCTGAGGTAGGTACGAGTACTTAGAGGCGGCGAGCGGGCTGTCGTTGCACAATCCCATCCTCAAGTCTCTGAAACGGCCAGACAGGGACCCTTGCCCGCCCCAGAGCCAGCAGGCCGTCATGATTGGCCAAGTTTTAGACCTACATAGCCGCTGTGCATGTCATGCAAGTGCTCAAGCCAACATGGCACCCCTTCCCTGTCTTCCGGCCAAGAGGGCTGCAGGCACTCGGCCTGGCGATGGCGACTTCGACCATGATCCGAGTGGCTTGGCTCTTGGGGTATTGGGCCGAGTTTCCTTGTAGTGGTACTTCGTGATGAGGTATGGCGAGGACCACGGTCTCTCTCTTCCTTTTGCAATGGCGAACAGACATCAGACGAATCCCATGGCAATTATTTTGCCAATGCCTGGTTGACAAGAAATTCCGTGGTGACTTCTAGAGAGATGGTGCCGGAGTAATACTTCGTAGTTCATTGGCGGCTACATGTCTCTGATGGATGAGAGCAAAGGTGCTCCGTAGTAGACTCATTGATGCCGAGACAATTGACTGTGACGCACAGGTGCAATTGATGCTGGGGAGACGCAAACGCCTTGTATCATGTTTGAGGAGCGGTTGAGCTTTGTTGCAATGCTTTCCGGTAAAAACGCGGCTCCAGCTACCTCGCGTGTAAGAATGTTGATGGCGGCGAGACTGGTGAATGTGACCTCATTTCAACGGTACATGTAGAACCGCCCGCGCCGATGTATCACCAGCCTCGGCCCTTTGTATCGACCGGCGAATGTGATAGCCTTGTCGGACCGGCGCCAGATCGGAGGCGGAGCCTGGTATGGCCGGACGGTGCGATGAATTCTTTGGAAGAGCGCGAAGCGTGTGGCGGCGGATCGAGGTGTATCACCACTTCCTGTCGATATTAAGATGCTGACTCGCGGGCGCTACCATGACAAGAAAGCCCTTTCGCAAAGGTGTGCCAGCGGACAGAGTTCGGTATTCTGGATATGGTGGTACAAAGCGGAGCAACTTGCTTCTCGACAATTTCCATGGCTGTGGCGACATCGGTTGCACAACTGGTGTTGTTCCTGGAGGGCAAGAAGAGTATGAAAATAGAACACTGGTCCAATGAACGCACAATGCATTCCAAAGGCACGTGAATGTAAAAGCTGAATGTCTCTCTCCGATAATAGCACGGACGGCCGGCATTCTCTTCGCGCTGGCACCTCTGAAGTGAGACAAGAGGTTGAACCAAGGCCGTTGCACAAGCCTCCGTGTGGCTGGCCATGTGTTCCTTGTTGAAACGTGCTGGCTTAAGACAATGCAGCCAGCTGGGGAGGGCCACTTGTCAAGCCTCGCCGGGATGCGAGACACCACGAGATGTCCAGTTGGTCGATGAACACCACCCATGTCGATCCTCCGGGTCTTCGACTCCTTTGGGCCTTTGCGCTGGCGTCGTCGAAGGCGTCGGGATTTGCTCAAGGGAAGGGAGGGAAACTGATGGCTCCACGGGCACCATGGCGCCGATTTTTAGGGGCCGGGCCTCAGGCCAGCCACCTCTCCATCCTTGACTCCTCTGGGCCGGCCAGCCGTTCGAAAAACACTCTCCAGCCGTGCAGCTCACGGAACCCTTGCTCTGGGTCGTGACAACTAACATCGCGATCCGCTGTCTGTTTGACACTGATCCGCTGCATCCTGACCGCGGTCGGTGGTTGCCAGTGTGGAAAACGCTGGGCACAGTGCAAATCGATCTCGTGCGGGCCGTCGGCGTGGAGCCGTTTTAGGATGCGGCCAGCTTCGCTGTGCGGTCGGAACAAAAGAACCCAAGGAAGTTGGAACTCGGCAGCAAAACAATGGCGACAGTAGGTGAATCGAAGAAGTGTTCTAGGGGCAGGAGAATCAGGGCAACCGGAGGTGTTGACATGTACTTCGTACTCGTATGGGTACGAGTAATGTGAGAGCCTCCATTTGCCGTGGCCTGCACCTGCAGACTGCAGTAGGCTACGGACCACGCGCTCGGTTGCCATGAATTGACTTCAAACTTGAAGTTGAGCGATGATGTTTAGCGTTGGCAAAAGTGAGCAGGTAGTCCGTACCTTCACCTGGCCCGAGAGCCTCGGGCAGTCATGGCTCTGTCTCGTGACCTGCACCGCAACACGGGAAGGAGCCCGCCTCCAGATGCCTGACGAGGTTTGCACAACTTGGTGATGCCCACGACCAGTCCCAACCGAATCTCGCATATGCACTGGGTAGACAACCAGCATTTAACCGGCTGTCACCGAGCTCCGACACCAGTTTCACCATGAGGGACGCAGCCTTGCTTCGTACAACAACTCATAGTTCTTTGGCTGCGCTGCCGCATGGTATTCTCTCGCGGACCAAGACGAGTCGTGCTGACCATCAACGAACATCATCCATACGCTTGGGAAACTGCGCATCACCCTGCCTGCATGCAGGAGAGGCGGGTATGCCAGATCTATGGGCTCATCCAATACCTGTCTGACATGCGGGGTCGCCGAGCTGGGCACTTCCATCACCTCGCACTCCCAATACCCCCATGGCTGGCAGCCTGGCCCATGAAGGGCGGTTTCCGAACAGCCGTGGCACAGCTAGGCTGGTGATCAACAACCAGGGCAACTCGGCAAGATCCTACAAGCCGTAAAGCGCCGAGATGGCCGCTGGAGAAAAGAGACACAGGCTCACGCTCCTAGACCATCACCCCCTTCCTAGTGGAAGGACGGGATGACGATTTTGTGGAACGGCGGTGTGGGTTTTGTGGCCGACTATCGACGTCGTGTTGTCTTATTTGCTCCGCCGAGCTACCTTAGTCTTGTCTCGACACGAGTACGTACTCGTAGGGGGCGCAGACCCAACAGCTGACAATCGACGTGGGAACAAGGCAGTGTCCAGCCTCAGGCGCTCTTCCAGGTCAAAGAGCTCTGTGTTGCACCTGTGTGCCGTTGCTCTGTGAGTCTTGGCCTCGACCGGAGGATATCCCGAGACGCAAAGAAACCCGCTTTGAACGAAACGAGGAGGCTTATTCAAGGCAGTTGCGTGCAGCGATCTTGCATTTGAGGCATAAGCGGTCCCTCCGAAGTATTAAGCTCGTGGACCATGCACGCCACCTGCTGGGGCTTACTCCGTACGTAGCAATTACGTACGAGTACATACGCCGATTTATGCATGCGCAGCTGCACTTGAGAAGCGGCCCTGAATGCATTGCCTTGCCGCCGCTTATGCTGCCATCTGCATGGGCCCGGCTGGGCCCGGATCGATGAGCAATTGTGCATCTGATTCGACATGTATTCGACATCGGCAGCACGCTGGAGAACCACAACTTGACTGCTACCGCCTGCGGTGGACGTCGCCATGCCGTCCACGAGCCGCAAAGGAATATGTTGACTCAACGTCTTGGTATCCGCCGCCCGCCGGTAGCTGGTGCGACGCGGAGCAAGGGATCCTTTGACGGAGGTCCTGTGTATGTCCTGATACAGCTGCTAGTCTCTAGACGCTGGTGTCATGGCTTCAAACGAGGGATGGTCGCAACCAGGTCTAGTGGCTACAGACCGTCAGCAGAATCTTGAAGGAACATGCACCACAATGGAGCCAGATCGGAGCGGGGCGCCCAGGACGCCAAAACCGCCATCACTGGTGTGCTGGCACGCACGACGACGCAACATGGCACAATGCGATTGGAGTCGAGGCGACGGAGGATGGATGACTTGCCATGTCAAGGTGGACCGCCTTACGGAGCGCGCTAGTAGGCAAATGCCTTGATATTAATACGGCATTAGCCACACGCATCTACTTGAGACGTGCGCAACGGGCTCCCGTCGAATCCGCCCGCTGCTTGAACGCGGTGATATGCTTTGGCCACACAGTTCTTTCTGTCGATGCCTTCATCAGACATGTACATCTGGGACATCTGCCGCTCAAGGGTTGACCTTGTGGGACACGAGCGGGCCGCATTTGACAAGGGTGACCATCAACGCCGAGGCGGACGAGGCAGATATCGCACAGTCTCGGCATCAGAGCCCTACTCGTACCACAAAGTCACGCCAGACAGGGGCCAGGGCACGGAGCGAGGCAAGCCATTCGGAAGGGTTGCGAGCCCAGAGGAACCGGGGGCTATCACCGACGCGACGACACCAAAGATAATGTTGTGAGAGGTGATGTTATGAGCGAGCGGAGCTTCGTCCGTCGACAAAGCCGCTTCACACCAGTGCCACGCGGCCGCAGTGCCGTTTGGCAAGTTGAGATTTCCCGCAGGCTTGCAAAGAGCATTTGCATGCATGCCACGGAGCACTACGAGGTCATGTCGCCCTCTGCGCAGTGTCCAGCCGAGGGCCTGAAATTCATCGCTACAAGTACCGGAGGGAGGTTTGTTGGTCCAAGGCATGCCATCCTTGCACACATCAGGATCCGTCCTCCAATGGCCCACAGGCTTGGCCTCTCAGGGCCTCCGAGACAGGGAGCGGCTGACAAGGCAGTTGACGATATGATACTGTGGAACAGTGGGCGACCAACTAATTATGGAAGCCAGCGATGAGGCACTGCCGATGACGGTTTGGGACAGGCAGGGCTTCTGACCAGCACGCCTGGTGGGGTTTGCTGTTGAGGAAGACAGTCGACCGAGCATGGCGTTCGGCAACACATAACACATGCGCATCCACAGAAGGAAACTCGAGGATGGATGCCCGAACTCACGGGAGAACCCAGATGGCCCCCACATATGGCCTTGTGCGAGGCTTTTGTTGCTGGCGGCACAGCCAAGCCATTTCGAGCCATGAGAGAGAGGCCTGGGGTTGGCGCCTACCTATTCATATCCCCTCCACGGCGCTTCCTGCGATATGGAATGGTAACGTGTCAGAAGCCACTGCCTCTACCCGAACTCGGTACAGGTACATGTAGCGACCAGGCAGCTGCCAGTTCGAGGCGAAATCGACTCGGAGACACAGTAAAGAGCAGACGTCGTCGCCACTCTGCGCTGCAGAGACCGACTCTGCGGTGCAGTCAGCCACAGGAATCTGCAGCTACGTACCTACCGTTTTATGGTTGCCGTTGGCAGTTGCAGCTGCGGCTTGTACGCACATGCATATGTCAACTTGTCTAGCATTGACTTTTCAACCTCGCAGGCTTCCCCATAGAGTCGCCACCACGACGAACCCGAAGGCTCAGGGCATTCTCGCCCTCATCAGTCCACGGCCTAGGCGAGGTACCTGTACTCCGACGAGTACAGAGAAGCCAGCCAAAGGCCCCTGCCAGAACCCTTGTTGAGGAGCTTGGGGCTGGCTGAGCTTTTGCGGTTGAGCGTGCTAGGAGGGGCGTAGCTCGCTGGTCGAGGCGTGGCCCAACGAACGACTCGCTCTGACCACGAGCACTTTTTGAGTTCGCGGCTGACACTTGGCCCTGTGCGAGTACTCGTACGGACTGCGATGGCGTGTGAGCGAGCCCTCGTAGTTCATCTTCCCGTGTTGTGCGGGCCTGGGTAGGTAAGGCACGGAGGACAACTCCCGAGAGCGTGGACGCGGGCACGTGTACGGTAAATCTGTCTGTGCCCTGCCAGGCAAGGGCAGCACAGGTGAGGCATTGGAAGCAAGGCACCTCGGGGACGCACAGCAAGCACGCACGCAAGGCACGCCGGTGCAAAGCAATGCGCGCAGGAGAAGCAAAGCAATGTCGAACCGGCAGGCCTGGACATGCGGCCATGCACGGCCGGCAGAGCAGACCAGCGCAGAGGCAACGCAACGAGCCGCCCGCAGGGAAGCATGGAAGGGAGCTCGCGCCAGCACAGGCCGACTGGAGGCCCGACCTGCCCGCCCGTCGCCATCCACCATCCGTCCATCCACCCATCCATGACCCTCCGACCCCTGTCGTGGCCCTGGGCGGCGAGTGGGAGACCCCGGGGCCGTAGCAGGTGAGCGGGCGAGCCGCCAGCACATCAAAGCCCAGCCCAGCCCAGCCCAGCGCAACGCAGCACGACGACGAGCGCCAGCACCACCTCCATCAGCGAGGTGACCACCAACGACCTCGCCCACTCCACAGCTCACCTCAACTCCATCCATCAGACATCCTGGCACTGTGACCCTGTTCCACCCACGCCGCTCGCCGGCCGCCGCCGTGTCGTCTCGACACCGTACACGCCCCCCTCGCCGGCCGCGTCTCTTGGACGGCCCTTGGCCGGACACCCTGGCCAGCCCGTCAACCGGCCGTCCCCCTCTTTTGCTCCTCCTCCACCTCCTCTTCCCCCGCCTCTCATCATCGTGGGTGTGAGTGAGCGAGCGAGCGAGCGAGTGTGTGGCCTCTCCCCACTCCCCACCACCAGCGACCGACGGCTTCGCGAGGAGTGCGGCGCCCAAGTGTGGAGCTGATGGCTGGCTGGTGGCCCGCGACACGGCGAAACGACAAGCTCCCACCTTCCAGCCTCCCATTATATGCGACGCGAGACGGAAGGAGACTCTAGAAAGCCCAAGCCTCCGATGAAGGGAAGGGCGACGCTGGCCAGACATGCTAGACGGCGAGACACTGAGGCTCGGAGCAGAGACAATGGGCTGAATGGGACCCCCCGTCAATCATTGACACCCCCAAGCAGGTACCTACGTACATGCTGCAAGCTTGTGGATTGCAGACTGACAAGGTACCTTGCCTGGGTGCCGACTCTGGAGTATTCGTACCATGCCTGCCCATACGAAGTTGCAAAGAGCTCCGTGGCATGGCGTCTGGCCTGCGCCTTGTTGGCACCTCGAGCTCCGGCTCCGGTTAATGGCGCCTCCACGTCATGGCCGAGCAAGTGAGCATCACAAGGCATCGGAATTGATTGATTGACGACTGATTGATCGGGACTCGTGCTGCAGGGACACTCTCCGTCCAGATAGCAGCTGTGAGTTACCCACTTTGGTTCGCTGCCGTGCGTTACAGACACAGACCGCACGGCGGCTGGCCCGAGGGGCCCCTTGTGTCCCTGTCTCTTCCCCAGCACGGAAACCCACCCGGCGAGGGTGATGGTGGGTGGCGAGGAGGCGGCCACGAGCCAGCACAGCAGCACGGCATCATTAACAGCACCCGTGCCGGCACCAGAGCCAGGAGGCGGAGGCGGCGGAGGAGGTCGTTGCAAGGCAGGACAAGAGACGAGGGACGAGACGAGACAAGACAAGACAAGGCAAGGCGGGACACGGGACCGCATGTTCTTCACAAGTACGGCGGTAATTAATATGTAGACTAACAAATACGCCGCAGAGAGGGCCAAGGGAACCACTCCGGCTCCGTGTCGTCCTCTTCCGCCTGTCCCAATCTGACGAACCTGGGAGCCCGCGGGCGTCCAGCAGGTACACCGTACAAGCAATGTACAGCTACCAGCCGCCGCGGTGGAGTACCTCGACCTCCGCTGCCGCCGCCGCTACCTGTAGGTGTACCCTACCCTGTCCTAACCTGACCCTACCGCTGTCCCCTGCACCTGCTGGCCCCGTTGACCCAAGGTACCTGGACCGACCTGCTCGCCCTCACCACCGAAAACAAAACCTTCCCCAGGCCGGGTTGGTCTCCATCCGCTTCCGCTTCTCTTCCTCTCGTCTGTCTGTCTTTCACGACCCTCCGCCGACCTCCTCCGTTCCTTCTCTTCCCTTCCCCCTTGTGGCCAGACTCCCCCCCACGAGCCGTGACGAAGACGAGACGAGACGGGCCGAGTCGAGACGATAGAGGCCCGCGTGCACAAAGGTGAGCAAAAACTCTGTTTGCGCCGCTCCGTAGACCGCAAGACAGCAAGACATTGCGCTGCGCTCTGCGGACCTTCAATCGTCTTTTCCCGCCTACCTACCTTGGGGCTTTCTTGCCCGCTTCTTGCCGTTGTTGGCTTCAACGTGCATTGCAAACGTTTTGCTCTTCATCCCAACCGCCGCCACCGTCTTCGACGTAGCTAATTTAGCCTCTTGAGTTCGAGCAGTGGCTGAGGCTGCCTCTCGGGACCTGGAGCCCCCCAACGACGACCGCGAGCGCCGCCATTGTTTACATGCAGCTGTCGAGGGTCAGAAGTCTTGTATCTAGCCAGCCCGGTCGTTCTTCTCTTGTCCTCGCCAGCTCCTCCGTCGGCTCCTCGGGCAACGTCGCCATGAATCAAAGCGCCGACATCTATTACTCCCAGCACATGTCTGGCCCGCCTCCGCAGACCGTCACCTCTGGCACCATGAACCACTACCAACAACAACCCGCGCAGTACTCCAATGCGGGCCAGTATGGCCAGTACGGGTACACCAACGGCCTGACGTCCCCCCCGGCCGCGCCGCCCGTCCCTAACCCGTTGGCCCAGCCCCAGAACGTGCTGCCCTTGCCTGGTGGAGTGCCAGGACAGAACCCCATGCAGAACCAGTACGCTGGCTTCGACACCACAGGCCAGCAGCCGCCCCCGGGGATGAAGCCTCGTGTTACCGCGACGCTGTGGGAGGATGAGGGGAGTCTCTGTTTCCAGGTTGAGGCTCGAGGCATCTGCGTCGCTCGACGTGAAGGTTGGTTTGAGTGCCCCGGTGTGCGGCAGGGTCGCTTGATGGCTGACTGAAGGCCCAGACAACCACATGATTAATGGCACCAAGCTGTTGAACGTTGCTGGGATGACTCGCGGCCGACGTGACGGCATTTTGAAGAGCGAGAAAGTCCGCCATGTGGTCAAGATCGGCCCCATGCACTTGAAGGGCGTGTGGTACGATGCCCATCGCTGATCTAGGACATGAAGACTCGCGTGCTAAGACACGACAGGATCCCATATGAACGAGCGTTGGACTTTGCCAACAAGGAGAAGATAACGGAGATGCTCTACCCACTATTTGTACACAACATCGGTGCCCTTCTCTACCATCCGACTAACCAGAGCCGGACCACCCAAGTCATGGCCGCCGCTGAACGTCGAAAGCAGGAACAAGGGCAAATGCGAAACGGCCCCCCCGCGCAAGGCCTGCCCTCGATTCAGCAGCATCACCATCACTCGATGGCGCTGCCCGGCCCCCAGCCGTCGCTTCTGTCTCAGGCCAACATGGTCCGACCCACGCTTGACCGCGCCCACGCCTTTCCCACGCCGCCGACTAGCGCTTCGACGATGGGAAGCATGGGAGCCTCCGAGGGCTTCAACTGGCAGGGACAAGGGATGAATGGGGCTCAAGGTATGCAATCAAAACAGTGACGGTAGCCTTGACAATGAGATGTCAGTATTGACTGATGACCCAGCTACCACACCGCCAGGCAGCTCCATGTCTAGCATGCAGTCGTACTCTTCGGGACCCCAGGGCTACGACGGAGCCCGGCAGATGTACAGCACGCCCGCATCTCAGCAGTCTCCGTACCAGACTTCGACCAACGGCACCCAAGATCGGATGTACGCACAGCCGGGCCCGTACTCCAAGAGCGAGATGGGGCCCCCTTCGAGCCGCCCGGCCGCCGGCGGGCCTCAAGGCGAGCATCATGACAACAAACCGTCCAACGGAATCATGCCGTCGGAGCAGGCACCCCAGCATCAGAACGGCGATGAGGAGGCTGATCATGAACATGAAGCTGAGTATACCCACGACAGCGGTGCTTACGACTCCGCCCGCACATCGTACAACTACACAGCACCCGGTGTGGGGGCGTTGACGAATGACGGCAACATGCCATCCGAGATGACAGGATCGCCGAACCACCCCCCTGCCTCGGGGCGTGCGACGCCTAGGACGGCAGCTCCTCACCAGCCCTACTACCCGCAGCACGGCTACAGCACCCCGCCCCGTGTGCAGTCCACTGGGAGTAACCTGTACAACATTATGAGCAACGACCGGGCACCCCACAATGGTGCCCCAGGCGGCGATGTTTATGCGCCGCCAGCCGATATGGCCAGTTCCATGACAAACGGCTATGCTCCGCAGCCCCCCGTTATGAACGGCTCGGCTGGGGGGATGAAGAGGGGGCGCGATGTTGAGGACGACATGCGGCCCTCAAACGACGGTCCGGGGGGGATGGGAAGCCTGGACGCGAAGCGACGAAAGACCATGATGGAGTCGACGGTATCCGCGCCTCCGTACGATGCTCTCAGCAGACCTGCTTCAGCCATCGCGGCTCCCACGAGGCGATAACTTTTGCTCCCTCTTGCGGGACTCGACGAGCGTGGGTGGTGGAAAACAAGGACCGTCGGCATCACGAATAATCCTCAGCAACCGCCTGCGACACAGAAACCAGTGATGCAAAGTCGCTCCTTGGCCTTTGCTCTTTCTAATTATTTTCCCTTTTCCTTGTCTGCTTACATTGTTTCTGTTGTATTCGCAAACGACTCATCGGCACCACTCGCATCAAAGACACGCTGACGCGCTACGACACCAACAACCGATTCTATGTTACTAAAGATGCCCTGTCACGGATGTACATGGCTGATGAGTCACGCTTTGGATGGATGGATGGCCTTAATTTCGAGAGACGAGGCAGCCTCGACTGCGACTTTACGTTTTCACTTGACCGTTCTGAGACACGACACGAGTGCACGGAAATAAAAACGCTACTGGCCTGTTACGATCCTCAGGCGGGTAATGATGCGATATCGACAGACCATGCGACTTGTCTCTACTCTCTTCTCAACTACGCTCGAGTTCTTCCGTGGAGAAGACGTGTTTGGAAATGAATGAGGTACTTGGAAGAGCCCCTGATGACGTTATGACACTGCTATGTCCGACTTGTTTTCATTTGCGTTTTCGATAAAAAAGCGCTGAAGATGGTGTACTTTGGACATGCTGCGTTATCAGGTAACGACTTTATGAAATGACCAATAAAAGCGATTGAAGACACGTTGCACCTTATTCTTGAGTTGGTGACTGCATACGGAGCACTCTATGTGATGATGTATGGAGGATGGGATTGCCCTGCTTTAATCGAAGCGCTGGTGCATCATGGGGCTGGCCTGCTTCTATCTGAAAGCATGACTTGGTGGATGATTGTCTGGCCTGGATTCGAAGCTGTAACAACTTTCTTGGCGGGTCGTAGCGTCTAGGCGTTAGGCCATTACGGACGCTGACGTACGGAAATGGAGGAAAGCTGGTCCAAATCACAGTGCAACCAGCCATGGGTGGAGCGAAGTCGCGGTGTTCAATCTCATCCATGCTGGTGGTGGTTGGCACACGTGATGGCTTGAGTGTCGTCGTGGTTGCTGGGTCAACGCATAAACAAGCTTCTGATGCACTAGGTCCATTGACACACACCCACACATTCACAGCCTCACACACACACTGCCGACAAGCACGGCTCTGTTGAAACCGCAATTGCAGCGCGAAAAAGAATATTATCCGCCTGAGGCTTTTCACACCTCTTTTTTCTCGTCCTGTTTGGCTATTTCCTCTCGCGCAGCATTGCTTTTTGTGTTTACTTGATACAATGTCCTCGCCGTTGACGCCGGCAGCAGACGCGAGCCTCAACTATTCGACGCCCCCGACGACGACGAGCAAGAGCTACAAGCAGTACGAGGTGGTGCGGACGTATACCACCAGGGAGTCCAGCATGACATCGGGCGAGGAGGACTCGACGCAGAACTCGTCGCCGTTTGTGTCGACGGTCAACGAGACGACGCATGTGGCGGACCAGGAGAACGTCTCGCCGTCCAAGGCCGCCGCCAGACACAGCCGCGTCATCTCGGGCACGGAGCTCTCGCCGCTTAAGATCCTGGCGGGGGAGAGGAGCCTGAGCGCCTGCTCGTCCGAGGGCATGTCGCGCGCCGGCCGCAGCCCGCGAAAGGTGTCGCCCGAGAAGAGGTTCCCTGTTAGGATCAGCGGGCCGGAGGAGACGCCGCGGGCGGTGCAGACACAGGCGCAGATGCAGCAGACGCACGAGCGGATGATTAGCCTCGAGGAGGCGGTCCAGGAGAATGAAGGGCTGAAGCACGCGATTGAGATATTCGAGGATGAGCAGAGCGCGCCGGAGGAGGATGACACGAGGGACGGTGCTGCTGCCGCGGTTAACATCGACGCAACGCACGTGGAAGGGGACGAGGCTGCTGGTCCAGACGACACCATGGTCAGCACGTTTAGCACCTTCTCGGCGGTGCCCAACATGGCCATGCTTGCGAAGCTGGGCCAGAGCCCGACCAAGTTCTCCAGCCTCGGGGGCATCCCGTCGCGGGCTCGGCCGGACCCGTCACCGGTACGGACAGGTCGACGTCCTTCATTCGACGAGCCAGGCAACACTACGAACCTCCTGATGGACTTTACCGAGCAGATGAGATTCTCGCAAAAGTCGCCTGGGAAGCGAGGAAACCTGTCACCGTCGCGGACGGTCCCCAACGTTGCGGCGACGCCTAGCCGCCATTTCACGAACCTCATCGACTTTGACATTCCGCCCATGCCGACCCCCCGAAGCGTACCCACCGTCACGCCTCGGGAATTGGAGTCGCTCAAGTCGGGCTTCCTGTCGGAAATCAGCTCCCTCAAGGCCTCCCTCAGTGGCAAGGAAGCCGAGGTGCAGTCCCTCAAGGCCGCGGTCGGCGACGCAGAGAAGCGCGTCGGCGAGTCCCTGGAGCAGCTCCGCGAGGAGCACGCGCTCAAGGAGCAGCTCACGGCCGAGAGAGACGACTGGGAGACCAGAGGGCGCGAGATGGAGACGGTGCTCCGCAAAGCCAAGGAGGAGATTGTCCTCAGCCAGCGGGAGCGGGAGGAGCTGGAGCAGAAGCTGGACGAGAGCGAGAAGCGCAGGGAGGCGGCCGAGATGCTGCACCAGGAGGCCGAGAGCAAGATGGCGGGCATGCGCGCCGGCAAGGACTCGGACCGGTCCGCGTCGTCCTCGTCGCCCGACAAGCCCAAGCCGCCGGGCGCCAGCAGCAGCCGCGAGGTCGAGGCGGCCGTGGAGCGCGTCGCCCGCGAGCTGCACGCGCTGTACAAGAGCAAGCACGAGACCAAGGTGGCGGCGCTCAAGAAGTCGTACGAGTCGCGCTGGGAGAAGAAGGTGCGCGAGCTCGAGGCGCGCATCGAGGAGCTCGCCGACGACAACGAGCGGCTGCGCGCCGGGCGCGACGCCACCATGACGCGCGTCGAGCCCAGCAGCGCCGTGGCCGAGGAGCGCAAGGCGCAGGCCGTACGCGACAGCGCGGCCATCAAGGAGCTCACGGCCGACGTGCAGCGCCTCGAGGCCGTCGTCGGCACGGTCCAGCGGGACAACGAGCAGCTGAGGGGCATGCTCGAGCGCGAGCGCGTCGAGAAGGGCGAGCTGGTGCAGCTGGCCGAGGAGATGATGAGCATGCAGAGCTTTGTGGCGCCGCAGCAGCGTCAGCAGCAGCAGCAGCACCACTCTCAACAGCAACAGCCCGAACCGGCCAAGACGCCGCGCGCATCCATCGCCCGCGGCTCCGGCCTCCGCGCGCCGGGGACGGGCCTGCGCGGCCCCCACGAGCGGACCAGGAGCGGCGGCGGACTGCCCCGGCTGGGCGGCGTGCCTCGCAGCGGCATCATGAGCTCCATTGAGAAGATGGGCAACTACCGCGGACGCGCCGAGTAGGCGCGCTGCCCTTGCGCGCTGGCCCGGGATCTCTCTCCCTGTGGCGAAGCATGAGGGTTGCTGTTGTTGGGTCTTTGTCGTGGGGTTGGATAGAGAACGGGGTGCGGTTTACCGGCGTCATGACTTTTCACGCACGGCATGGTTTCTTCATTGGGACGGCGTTGAAAAGGGGG
>PKSG01000779.1:0-37447 GCA_002916505.1 Tolypocladium paradoxum
GTATGCCTTAAGGTATCCTAATGACTTAGGATGAGCGAATAAGACTGCTGTAACTCGGTTGCTTTGATTAAGCTGTATGCGGCTCTAGAACCCCTTAGAATCGAGCTAGTTAGCAAGGGCATGTATTATGCTCTGGCCCTCGTAGAGCTCTCGCTTGCTTTCTATAATGCGGTTGTAGATATCTTGCTGGGTTGTGTTGGTCGTTGTATTTTGACGTATATAGGTCCTGATCTCTTTTGGCGCTACCCTAGCGTTTGTGAGGCTGCTGATTGTTGATTTATCTGTCTCGGAAAGAGTACGATGTGCTGGATGAGTAGATTGATGCGAGCTCGGCTTGTGATTGTGGATAGTATACTGGCTTCCTTCCCGATGTTTGAGAGACTATGTTGTTAAATCGTAGCTTTCCTTGCCGATAATAGAGAATTGACATCCTATACCTCGGGAGGAAGTAAGCCGTAGCCGCGGCTTTAAGTCGCTTGGAGGTAGTCTCGCACGATTATACGTAAATGTAATAGTATGCTTACTAGAGACCTCTTTCTTTGACCTTCTAATCCTAAAGGCATAGCCTCGTGGCGCTGCCTAGGCATTGATCGTACTGAATAGAGATTTACGGGAGTTATACTCGCCTTTAGGAGGGAGGCAATCATTAGGGAATCGATTGACCTCATCAATTGGTTCTATCTTGCGGTGTTGCGCGCCTCCGCAAATGATGCTATTGGTGATGCAAATTGGCTACGTGGCATACACATGTGGTGGTGGCCTTGCTTGCTTATATAATATCGTACGGGTGCCCGTACGCATTAAACGTACGGGTACCCGTACGCCTATTGGGCTCCCTAATCGGGAGTGTCGGGTCTCACCAGAGCGATGGTGCGGGGTTTGTACGGCTGAGGCAAGGGTCTCTTCCAACCCTTTATTCCCGCGCGGGCTGACAAAGCTGTGGCGACATTGGGCTCATTCCTCGTGTGTTTCTCAGGCATCGTGTCTTCGTGGCTCCTCAGGGCCGTCGATTGAGCCCCTTTGGCCCTTCTCTCAGCATTACATCAGGCTTTGTACAGCTCCGGAACCAGTCCCCAACTCACCCACAGTCCTACACCACCCTGCCAGGTGGAGTGGAGACCTGCCGAAGCTTGTCGTTAGTTAGTTTCTCTTGAACCCCACGCGGGCGAAACAGGTCTAGCATAGGCTCGAACGGCTGCAATGGGCTGGTCATGCCGTCATGCGAATGCTGCCGACATACGACTTCTCCTCTCGGAGCTTGAGCGGTCAGTATAAGAGCTCGCTGGCCTCGATACAATCCCATCTCAGCCCGCGCTCTCTCACACATCTAAACTTCCATACCAAACTTGTGAACCTTTCCCACTTGCCTCGCAATTCACAATGGCCCCCAAGCTCGCCATCGTCTTCGTAAGTTCCGCCTCTCGCCTCGGTCGTCCACCCTCCCGCGCCCTGCCTACCTAGGTGGATGAGGTGACACGGCAGCTCCGCGTACCTTGCGTCCTCGGGACCCATTGCGTTGCCTCCCCGCCAATGGCTGTACCATTTGCTGATGGCCATCGTTTCGTCGCCTAGTACTCCATGTACGGCCACATCCGGCAGATTGCCGAGGCCGAGAAGAAGGGCATCGAAAAGGCCGGCGGCAAGGTCGACCTGTACCAGCTCCCCGAGACGCTGCCCGACGAGGTCCTCACCAAGATGCATGCTCCCGCCAAGCCCACCGATATCCCCGTCCTCGAGGACCCCCAGGTCTTGGCTGGCTACGACGGGTTCCTGCTCGGCATCCCCACGCGTTACGGCAACTTCCCCGCCCAGTGGAAGGTATGTTGACGAAGCAATGCCCTGTCCAAGAGTCCCAAGGCCTGTGTACAGACGCCTCCATACACACAGGCTGTACAAGCATGATACAACTGCTGACAGAGCTTCTTCCAGACCTTCTGGGACAAGACCGGCTCAATCTGGGCCACCGGCGGCTACTACGGCAAGCATGCCGGTGTCTTCATCTCGACCGCCGGCCACGGTGGCGGCCAGGAGTCGACGGCCATCGCTGCCATGTCCACCCTCGCCCACCACGGCATCATCTACGTGCCCCTCGGCTACGCAAAGTCCTTTCCTCAGCTGACCAACCTCTCCGAGGTCCACGGCGGCAGCCCGTGGGGTGCTGGCACCTTTGCCGCCAGCGACGGCTCCCGCCAGCCCACCCCCCTCGAGTTGGAGATCGCCACCATCCAGGGCGAGAACTTCTACCACGCTGTCGCCAGGGCTTCCGGCTGACTGCATGGTGGCGATTCCACCAAGAAACACGAGGGGGCAACGCCGGCAGCGACCAACGAACAGCAGCAACCCGCGTCTGGCAATGGTGCCAACAAGCAACAACAAAAACAACAACAAAAACAGCAGCAGCAGCCAAAGGAGAGACAAAAGGAGCCCAAGGAAGGCCCGTGCGGCCTGCCTGTCAAGTGCACCATTTTGTGAAGGAGCTTCTCGCATAGATTCGGTTGTCTTGAATTGCAGTTCCTAGGTCCCATAATACATTCCATTTGAGCGAAATGAAGCAGCCCTTTTGCGTGATACCTGATCTTCTGCTGGCACTCGCTTCGGCAAGCGAACTATAATCAAGCGTTGACGGTCCTCTTTTGCAGAGCACAGATCTCTGCCATGCAATCCACCGAGAGCAGGTCGTGACTGATGGGTTTGGAATCCCGCCCAACCATGATGTCGTCCAAAACATGATATAGGTACTTCATCGTGGTGTGTTTTGCTCGGTCCGTTGTGAACGGGTCGCCGCCGTAGTCTTCCCAGTAGCTTGTCTGTAGATCCTCAATCACATACAAGCCCCCCGGCTTGACTATTGGCCACAGATGTTCTAGGGACGTTATTTGCTGCTCCATCGTGTGACCGCCGTCGTCGATGATGATGTCGAATAGGCCGCCAGCCGTGGTGTCGGAAGCAAACTGGTCGAGAAAGGCGGCATCCGCTTGGTCTCCGGTAAACACATGGGCACTGGCAGTCTTGTCCTTGTACTTTTCTGCGCACGCGGCTTCGGACTCGATAAAATACAGTTCGACGTTCTGGAAATACTCGAGCCAAGTGTAGTACGACGCACCGGGCCCGTAGTCCTATGCTTGTGAGCCGCATGGCAAGGGAGCGCACACCAGAAGGCAGATTTACCATATTACAGCCCAGTCCGATTTCGATCATCTTTATCGGCAGGCTGCGGAGAGGCGAGAGGTACTTTTTGTACATCGACTGGTAGCTGTGGCTGGTGACTTTGTCCGTGCCATACTTGCGAGCGATTTGCTCGAAAGAGGGAGGTTCTGGGCGGCCGTTCGGCAAACCGTTGCTAGGAAGCAAACTTTAGCTTCAGTGCCCCCTTGCGCGTAATGACCGACAGGTTGCCTTACAAGTGAGTGGCCAGCAGTTCTGACGTTCCGCAGCCCAGTTGATGGAAGAGGGCGACGAGAAACAGCAGAGCGGCCAGAGAGAAGAGGGGGAACAGCATGCGGTTCTGGTTCATCTTGCCGATGCTCTTTGGGCTCTGTCGACAGTTGCGGTGTGGATGGATAAGTGTAGTGTTTGGCGCCGCTAGCCGTGGAGCATGGAGATGAGAGCGAAAGAGTCTGCCCAAGGCAAGGTATGCAGTCGAAGAGAGGGCAGCTCATTCTTTGGTGTTCATCTCTGGAGCCACGTTGACCGCGAAACGCCACCATGTGGACGCGCGGCAGGTGCGATGAGGCGCGGCGATAACGAAGAAGGCACAAAGGTTGGCAGGCAACAACCTTCACGACGGCAGCAAGGAGTCGTTTTTCTGTCTCAACATGTTGGGGACGAGACCCCAAACTCGAAAGCCTCTGCTGCTAGCGATAAAACGACACCCCTTCTTCCTTGATAACTCCGTGTGTAATTCGAAAGGGTATCCGCGAACGTCCGATATCACGCCATGCCCAATGAGCAGCAGAAAAAGCGACAGCCGCTCGTGGCCGCACTCCCCTCGTCATCTCTTCTGAAGCTCGCCGCCCTCCCTCTTGAAGAGATTCGTCTGCGACCCAAAGAACGGATTTGGCTGGAACGAGTGGCGGAGGTGAGGGTCCGATTGCAGCTCTCCGTCGTAGAGGCGCTGGCGGTTGTCCTCGACCGGGGCCGCGACCTTGATCTCGCCTCGGTAAATCTCGACCACGGACACGAGTGGGAAGATCAGCAGCAACATGGACAGGAGCTGCCCGAAGCTCCAGTCCTTCTCCCCCTGGTCACTGAGCGTCACGGACGGGTGGCCGAAGGCTTGCGAAAGGAGGCCGATGCGAACCGCGGCCCCGATGGCGATTGCTGTCATCAAAAGCAGTCCGACACCTTGCACCACCTTGTAGAACCTCTGCTCGCGGCTGTGGAGATACCAGGTCGCCAGAGCAAAGATGATGCAGTTGCCGGCGATGACGACAATGGTCCCCACGTACGACAGGCCGGCACTCGAGGGAGCTCCGTTGCCGCCGATCTGCCATACGCAAGCGATAGGAAGGGTCTTGTCGTCCAGTCCTTTCGACACAGCCTGAAGCACGAAGGTGCCGGAGACGCTCGACAGCGCCAGGTTGACAAACATGAGGAACTGCCGCAACCATCGGATGACCCAGTCCCGGCGATAGTCGTGGACCAACGCCAGCAGGGTGGCGTTGTGCGTCGCCATGGACAGCAGCGACAACATCCAAATCAGAAAGAAGTGATAGGGCACTAGTGAGTTCATCTTGGCCAGTCCAACACCTGGAAGGCACCAGTCAGCGGGCCATGCGAGGATGCTCGTTCCAGAGCGCAGCGCTACTTACTCTGGATGCCGATGCCTTGCAGGATTTGGGAGTCGCTGTAGCCATTGAGCAGCTTACGTCGAATCGTCGACTCCTTTCCTCGAAACTCGGCGATGATGACGCTGATCGACAAGACAATGGCCAGGCCAGCGGTGACCATAAAGGACAACAAGATCTGAGGAGCGGCGGTCAGCCTCCCATGTATTCATCGCCAGTGGTCCAGACCCCAGAGGGAGGTCCTCGCATCACATACCCCCGTCCCCGCGACGCCAGCATCGCTAGGGGTAGAATCAGGCGCACCTGTGCACTTCGGAGGGTCCAGAAACGCCATTGTGAGAATTGACGGACGGCACACTCGCACACATGGGAGAAAATTGACGACTCGCGGCACAGCGAATGCAGCAGCAAAACACTCCGAACACCCGCATCGCGACAGGGAGGCCGCAGCTTATTATTACCCATGATGTTATGAGTCAGGGGCCCTTCCTTCCTTTGAGACACGAAACAGCTCTTGTCGGAATTCTGCCAGCGGCAGTGGAATGACTGGCTACCGGCGCCTGTTTGTCCAAGGCTGTGCTGGCCAACCAGGCCCTGGAGGGCCAATAAGACGGTTCCCATGTTAAGGTAGTTAGCTCTTGGGTCAACAAAGAGAGTCCCTGCCATTTTTAACTGTCGCCACTGGACCTGCAAACGCTCTTGTCCACTCATTCAGAGGAACGGCCCGCCTCGAATACCATCGACGTGCCTCCACCGATCCGGACATGCTGCATCTGTTGACACGGATCGAGTACAGGGCACCTCGTATCCGCGCATCCTGGTTATTGAAGCTTCCTGAGGCCAAGGGACGGACGCGGCGTCGGATTCGGTGGCGCTTCGTCGACGGTGGTGCGTTCGCCCACCCGTTGCCACGCCCACACCGTTGCCATGTGGCTCATCACGGACCGGCCAATGCCAGGCACGGTTGGTTCGACTCTCAACGTGTTGCAAGGGCAGCCGACAGCCGCCGGCAAACCAAAATGTGACGAGGCTTCGGAGCACGGAGCCTCCGTTCGTCTGTCCGGGTGTGGCTCCGGGGGACAACAACAGAATCCGTCCCATCCTGGGCTGGGCCATCCATGCCCAGCCATCCTCGCCACCTCTTCGGGACAGGCCGTCGCGCGTGGCAAGAAATGCAAGCCAGTCCCCCCACGCCTCTGTTCCGGGCGATCAGCCGGAAAAGGCGGGCGGATGATCACGAGTCCAATAAGCCGCATAGACAATCAACGACTACGTACGGGGACTGGCCTCTACGACACCGGGTACAAACTACTGTACGAAGTACGAGGACGAACCAACGAGCACTGTGGCACCAACCAACTTGAGGGCTGGTCCTTGCCATGAGCTTGGGCCGTGCCTTGCTAGTTTTATGGCGGAAGGCTTCGCCGATGCCAATCTGTTGGTTGTTGAACACAGCCGGCCTGTCCATGATCCAGACCGTGTCCTCACCGTGGTGACACCACAGCTGCAGTTGGCTGGTGCAAAGCATGCACCAACCATGCAAGCCAAGCTCACCGGTTACTGCTGGTGTTGCTTGAGCGCGCTTCTCGCAGAGTCGCGGGTTGAGGCAAGGAGACACTCTGCAGAGTCACGCAATGGTGATCGCCATTTCGGGTTATGTATGTCATGCGGGTGAAATTGCTTCTGACCGAAAGCATGCCTCGGGGGGCTCGCCCTCTGGTCGTTCTACACGAGCAGAACCTGTCTCTGGAAAAAATATGACACGCCTGCAGTAGCATGAGTCCTGAGGGAACGCCCAGTCATCACCCACTGGCCAGTGACATGACAGCGGCAGAGCTGATGCAGCCGAGGCGGGTTTATTATGGGGTCTTGCTTGACGCGGTGGAGGGCCTGGTCCTGCAGGGACATATCGTGACAAGAGCCGACGGACAAGGCCCCTGACAACGGCACTGCTTCGCCCTCGAGCTCTCGTGCTGGATACCGAAGACTGGAGCCGCTGCAGCGCATGCCGAGGACTCGAGATGCCCATGCGCGATGCCGATCATATCCCAAAGCAAGGACGAGGCCCCGTTGGGCCGCATGCTTTGATGCTCTAATGTTGCAGCGTGTCTCCATATGGCATTCCTCACGCCGACGAGAGATGTCTTGCTGTCTCTCCTCTCTCTCCCAGTCTCTCTTCTGTCCTTCTCCTGGCCGGGCAGGGCGTCAACAAGGCTTACATACAATTAGGTTCATGCACGTACGTACGTATGGCAAGACCCAGCACGCCTGAACCCAATCGACCCACGATCAGGGCGGCGCACATGGCTGTTTCGGTCTTTTTCTGTCAGGCACCGTCTCTGGTCACGGATCTGCACCCGTGGGTGTATCAACATGGGGCCCATGCGACCCCGTGCGGCATACCGGCCGGTTGGTTCACAGATGTGATTTCCAGAGCTGAGAGTCGAGATGGCCTGGCTGCAGCATCTCGATGAGTGGCCCAGCGGCCGCGGAAGGCCTTCCGGCTTGCGGAGCAGCACTTACTTCGCCAACAGGGCATGTTGGGGGCGCCCACGGCAGATGCCTGTTGTCTGACTCTTCTGTCGGTGCCGTGCCCGTTTGATAGCCGTGCATGACGGAGTTGCACGGGTCTTATTGCGTTCCCTCCACGCAGATTGCGGACACATGACCTGTCAGTCTCAACTGACGGTTGGTCCCTGACGATGGCTCAATACAGCAATCCAACCACCTGGTCCGGTCGTCCTTCGCGGCCGGGCCCGAGCTCCTCTCCTCTGCCCTCCTATCCTGTTGGCTTGGAGGGAGCGGGCCACGGGTGATGGATAGAGTGCATACCACCTATCGCCACCGCCGTCTTTCCCCAGCACCACCTGCCGGAGACAAATGCCGCATCCTGCTGCTTGTGTGGCTGGCAGAATCAAAGACAGCAGAGCGTGCAGAAACCCAAATCCAACGCCCCGTTTGCGTTTGTTCGTGAGGCCCACAGCCGGGTACCGAGGCGAGCCTGTCTCAGCCTTGGATGAAACACAGCCAACGACGGCTGTCAGGAACATCCCAGCGTCTCGCACACGTACTTGTACTCGTACAGTCAGTCCCCTTGCTCCTCGTGTCTGTCCTTCTTTTATTCCAAATGCCCTGCATCAACGTCTCTACATAGAAGCTTGCTGTCGTTGCTGTGCTTGCTGGGAGCGACACACAACGTGGTAACCTAGCAGCCCCGACCTGCAGCCTTGTAACTCTCCTTGTCTCGCCCGGGAGAGGTTATCCAGAACAATCGTCCTCCCCAAGACCGACCGACCGCCGTTCGCCATGATTATTCTCCCTAGAATCTCCTCGGTCCCAAGATTACGAGCGCCGGATCTCTGCTCCCGACAACACCACCAACAAGACTCGCCGACAACCTACCGTCCCGTCAAGCTGCCAACTGCAGTCTGCCGTCGGCCTGCCATGGCTTCTCTCATCGAACGGCTGCCCAATGAGCTTCAGCGGATGGTCTTCTCGCACCTGGACTACCAGTCCTTGATTCACCTCTCCAGGATGAACCGATTCTTCCAACAAGCCATAGACCCCCAAAGGATGGCCGCTTCCTTCGACAAGGCGCAGTTCGTCATGCGTGCGGCCAAAGACTTCCCCCAGCACCGCCCGAGCGAGAAGGGCCACGACTATAGGCCTGGCAACTTCGAGTGCTACGTCTGCTTTCGGGTACGGTCACCAGATCACTTCGATATGCTGCAACCACAGTCTGCCTTTGTCGACAGGCTTGGCCGCATCATCCGGAATCGAGAACCCGACCCGCGAAGCGACAGGCAGGTCATGCTGCGTCGGTTCTGCATCGACTGCGGAGTCGGGGAGGGCCTCCACGTGCCGTTCGACTGTCTGACTACGAGGACGGGGAAAGATCTTTGGGTGTGCAACTGTCGGCGGGTCTGGTCAAAGCCGGGATGTCTGAGGTGTCCCAACTGCAGAGGAGACTGCCCCCTCCGGCCGAGACGCAAGCTTCTCATGTAGGGGAGGAGGTCATGGACATCCGTGGCTTCACTGCTCACTTGGCCAGAGCCACACACCCGATGCATGCGGGTGTGGGCCGTGTCAAGGCAGTGGACGTTGCGACGCGGAAGCGCGAGAGTTGTTGTGTTTGAAAAGCATCTTGGAGCGTTTAGAAATTCTGGATCCGGCCAGTCAGGCGAATAAGTCGACTTTCGTCAAACTACATAATATGGGAGCGAACTACGCATCAAACTGGAAAGATTCGGTCCCTGGATTCGGCATTGTGTCATGTTTGGAGTTTGGAGCATCAGGAAAACAAACCGGCGCCATCGAGTGCCTGGAATATGTATGTCCCATTTAATATACAAACAGAAACAGTTCATAAACTCACCTTGCCCCCCCTCCCATCTTTCAGATTTGGCTGCGTCTTGCTGGAGTTGGTGGGTGTTACGACGGCTTCTGCGAGGGTACAACGTACGGGGCAGCGAGGGTCAAATCGGGCAACGTTTGGTAAGATTCCGAGGAGATGCACTGCAGCCGCGTCTCTGCCCCGCATGCATCCTCATTCCTTCATATGAAGCTCAGTTCGCATTGTCCTTTGTTGAACAGCGGTCTTGTTGGAGTTGCCAAATTCAGACAATGGTTTCTTTTCGTCTATTGACACGGCATTCAACTCCCTGGAAGTGCGTACGGTTTGTTAACATCAGAGAAGTCGGTGAAGGCAACTGGCACGCCGAGCTGGTTGCCCTTTCTGTGCATCACGGCACCAATGTGGATCAATTCTCTTGAACCGTTTGCACAAGACAACAATGACCCAACTTCTGACAATGGCTTTGTGCGTTTACGTCGAGTTTCACTGCACCAGTGGGGGAAGTATTAAGGTGCCTCTTCTTCCTCTACGATTTTGTTTCCTCCCCTCGATTCACAGCCTCGACCCTCAAGGAGTTCTCATTCAAGCGATCTTCCATCCCTCAAGGTCTTCGTTTCCGACTCTTCACGACTCGTCCTCCCGACTTGCTCAGCGATTGGAATATCTTTGCGACCAACTCTTTACGAATTGTTCCCCTCTATTGCTCCGCTCTTTGCACACCCTCTGAGCTTTGCGGCTCTTCGACTTCAAGTATCGTTGCACGATTCACGCCGAGTCTGTGTCTGCAGTTCTCCGATTTTCTTGCACCATCTCGATTCTGTAGAGGATATCGGCAACGTTCTGGAACTGCTTTCGTTGTCTCTTACCGCATTCATTCAAGCCATACTTTGACCCAGACTCCTGCCCTCACAATGTCGCTCTCCCTTACCGCTGATGCACTTCTCCACCCGTTCTCGTACCCCAATGGGCATGTCTACGATGTTTCGGTCGATTTCACGCGGGTGGCTGCTCCAGTCGCGGCGGATAAACGGATGAAGGTACTGCATGTTACGACCATTCTACTGTTACATGGGCTTTCCGAAGCTTTTGCCATGGGGTTTTCTGTTTTTCATGTTCTGTGTCTTCATATTCGCCCTCAGTTGCTGATACAGACCTTGACATAGGAGCCTTCGCTTTGCACCGAGCACGTCACATCGTCGATCGAGAGTGATACAGACACTACGGGAGCAGCGACGGATGATCCACCGATTAATGACGAAGACCGACTACTTCTCGAGTTCATAGCAAAGATTCAACAACAACTCTCCCAGCCCTTGCCCGAGGATCTTGCCACGGAAATGTCTGCCGCCCCCCTCTGGTCTCTTGGCTCTCAAGTGCGCAAGACTGACAGCCCATTAGCTCATATGATGATCGTCCAAGCACCAATTCCGTCTCATCTATTGACTCCGAGCAACCTCCATCGAAGCCTCTGCCAGGGATCTCCATTGGAAGCGAGGACAAGACCGAGGACCAGCATAGCAAGGACGGCGGGGAACTGCGGGCCAGCCACCAGGAGGACGGAAACGAGACTTGTCTACCGCCAGTCATCTACAAGACCTGCCCGGCCCCCCAGTTCGACAACGAGTACTTCGAGGTCGCCGAATCCAAGGTCGCGGGCTGGGGCGCCTTTGCCACGAAACCTCTCAAGCGCGGCAACACAATCCTGAGAGAGAAGCCACTATTCGTGGCAGACCACTCGTGCCTGTTCCAAGAGTACGACAAGCTAGACAAGCAGGCCAAGCGCGTGGCCTTGAGTCTCTACGCCAACGAGCTCTTCAAGTCGGGTCTGCCGCGGATCCAAGGAGTATTCGAAACCAACTGGTAATTTGGCCTCACTATTCCTATTACATAACGCCCAGATATTCACCTGACCACTATCGAACCCCTACTGACGCCAGCACACACAGCTTCTCAGTTGGCGGCCGTCTCGCGGGTCTCTTCCCCATCGCCGCCCGCTTCAACCACTCCTGCCACCCTACCCAAAACGTCGACTTCGAGTACGACGAGGCGTCGCGGTGCCTGGTGCTGTACGTCCGCGCCGACGAGATCGCTGCGGGTGAGGAGCTCAAGATATCGTACGGCAAGGACCGCACCCTTGCCGAACTCTACATGACCTACGGGTTTCGGTGTCGGTGCGGAGGATGCCCCGGCATGAGCGACAAGGACTTCTCGAGGCTGACATCGCGGTGGTGAGCGTTTGGGTCGTCTTGTTGGGAAGGTTTGGGCCTTGGCGTTCTTTCAGGCAGATTGTTTCTTGTAAAGGGTCATAGTTTGACAAGGGAAGAATGGGTTTTTATATGACTTTGGATCTGGGCGGCAAAGTCGGGGGACCAAATGAATCGCGGAATCCAAGCACATTTCGTACAATGGCTGTGCAAATTGACTCGTTTCTCTTGTAGTTCGAATTCGAGCCTGGTCGTGGCATCTACCTATAAAGCGGGAGGTGAGATTCGGCTTCGAGCAATGGTCATTTCTCAGCTGAGGTTTCTTCTTCGTATTAGACTCGACCCATCCGTGTCTAAAGTACGCCGTCCCTGACCTTAAGACATGCAGCGACAAGTCTCATTCTTCCGTGAGAATGTTATAATTGCTTCTAATGCAACATTTCCGACGTTCCTGCACAAAGGCTAGAAGCCGGTCAGTATTTTGACAATCTCCTCTGCATCCACGTCGTTCTCATCCTGCTCTTCTTTGGAACCATGGGGCTCAAAGGTCCAGTAACCAAGCTCATCCTTGGTCAAAACTACCCTCGATTTTCCTAGATCGTCCAAGCCCTTGGGCACATCCATCTTCGCCATGGCAAGGGAGAGAATACGAGAGTCAATGCGGCTGAACAGCATGGGCAGAGAGTCGCCCTTCCATGCGGCGACGCCATCTCGGGCGGCGGCGAGGATGGTGCCGACAAGGTAATAAAGGCTCATGACGAGGAACAAGACCGGATAGATCATCCAGTACCACTGTACGTGGACGTAGTTGGCCATCTTGGAAGCACTGCCTTCATACTCGGTTCTGTATGGGTCTCGAATCGTCCCATGCTCGCGGATTTCGTTGGCCAAACTGAGGCTCAGCTTGTCGATCCAGGCATCCAGATCATTCGTCGCTTGCCACATTGCCTCGACCCAATCGGACGAGAAGTTGATGACATCTGAGGCATATTCGAATGACCCGCTGGTCAAAGAGTCGATGAAGCTGCGCAACGCCTTGACGGAGCTGTCAGAGACGCTATATCTCGAGTTTTGTTGTATGCCCATGCGTTTTGGCATGTTTACAAAAACGTGTTCGTCCGAGTGAGCACTCGTGGCTGCTTCGAATTGGGTTTCGTTCCACGTGGCCACGACGGCCTGCTCAGACTTGCCATCGGTAACGGAGATGTCCAAGGTTTTGAGGCAGAACCACAAGGCGCACTCAGCTGCGGTCGTGCGTGTTGCTGCGGCCCGTTTCGAGACTGTCATGATCTCGAAGATTGACAGGTACGTTTTGTTGTCACCGGCCGTGTTTCTAAGGCTCTCTCCTACAGGGTTCACCTTGAACAGGTCTGCATCGGCAGCCTCGGGGACAGTGACATTGGTGGCGGAAGATATGCCAAAAGTGCAGGACTGTGTGGTATCTGTGCAATGGATCTTGACTTCGATGGGTACGCATTTCCCACAAACCGCGAGGGTTGGAAAGACGGGCCAGGTGCAGTTGGCAGTGTGGCATTGGGGTTCGAGATCGCGGACCTGCGCAGCTAATATGCCACTGTAGACGGCCGATTTGGTTGACAGAGCAAGTGAGTAGTCTGAGGCCCTTAGTCAACATCTGCGAAGCCCCTTCAAAAGGGTCAGGTGTTACGGCCTACCATCTCGAACTCCCCTTCGGACAACATTGTCCTAGTAGTCGCTTCGAAAAGGGGCTGGAGCCGGCCGCGACGTTTGGTTGATGTAGACAGTTGGCTTCTGCACGTAAACAAACATTTGCTGAGAAAAGGTCTCGAAGCCGTGGGTGATGACAATGATCAGAGCCCCGATGCAAGACAGGTGCCTGGGGGCGTGAAGGTTAGTGCCTGGTGTGATAGAGAGAGACAGAGAGTGGCCGAGCTCACCATCCCTTGAGGCGCCACAGCAGGGCCAAGCTGCCCAGTAGCCCCCGAGATGCTTCGTCAAACACCTTGAAGTCTTCCAGCCGCGCCTTGTTCTGTGTCCGGGCCTGATGTGACTTGGAGACCCATATCCAAGCGCCCTGGCAGATGCAGGCCTCGACGATGCTTCCCAGGGTGACGCGGACCAAGGTCATGATGGCGATGACAATCATGTCGAGCTCCATCCCGGGGCCAAAGTCTGGGGCCAGTTTGCCATCAAAGTGCCAAAGCACGAGGGTGAGGACGGCAAGGCCGACCATGCACAGGACGGCACACCTGTACTCGTCGGCCCACCACGTGAAGGAGGAAATGTAGCGGCGTTTGGTGGCCAGGCGTTTCTCAGGGTTGTTTTGCTCGGCAGAGTCGTCGTCGTCAGCTGCCCCGTCGTTGACTGAAGGGCCGTGGTTGTGTTGCTCCCGCCGACGGAGGCGCAGAACCATATGGGCTGCGCCGTCCACGGCTGCAGCCATGGCCGCTACGGCTGCTGCGGATCAAGGATGTAGGGGTGTGAATGCAGGGTTGACGGCGTGACAGTCGGACTGGAGGCCAAGCACCTATGGCTGTTGAGAGTCTGAGACGGGTAGAGTGCAGAGGTGTCGTGCGTTGGTTTGAGGCGTCGTACCTGGTATCTATGTAGGTAGGCGGGATATGCAAGAACAAGTACTACGACGACCACCACCCGTGGCTTCCTCTCTGCCTCTCCTGGCGGCGATGGACTGACTGCAAAGGAGGAAGGCGCCAGCATGTTGTGGTGTCTCGTGCCTGCCCGCATGATGGCATGGGAAGCCGAGGCTCCGAGAGACACCGTCTCTGTGGCATCCAAATGCGACGTCTCTCATCTTCACTCGATGCTGGCCAGTTCCAACATCAGTCCGGCCTGCTCGCTTTCTCTCTTTCGTAAGCCAGCCGTCAGCCCTTTCATACCAAGGCGTCGGGGCAACACGTGGCTCCAGCAACTCGACTGTGCTACCCTTGACATGCCCGGACGACATGGATGATGGTATTTGCCTACAAGTGCTCGCAACAAGCCGTCCACGGCTGTTCTCACAGCCCCAGGCCAAGTCGAGGCCGCAGCCAATGGCACGTCTCGCTGGCGAAGAGGGCGTCACGAGAGCATCCGAGCACGGCACGCGGGCAAGCGAGCCTGACTCGTGTAAGTGCAAGGCCCACCGGGATTCACTGGCCCGTTGGACGGCTGGACCACCAACAACTGCCCCGAATGTGGTCACTAGATTGCAACAAGTTCACTTATCGGAGGGAGGGGGCAGGTGCTGGCCCAGGCCAACGATGATAAGGAGTCGGCTGCCCAAGCCCATGGCCGGGGTGCTTCTTTACGATGCGAGCAGAGAGTGGATTCCCTCATCCTCGGACTACTTTCCAAGACCACCGCAAGCATGCAGCGCCGCGTCTTGTTGTCGTCGCTGCTGGGGGCCCTCCTCCACGCGGGCCTCCCCGTCTCCGTCTCGGGCCACGGCGTCGACTATGCCCAGGGTCTGGCTGCTCCGGAGCGGCTCCGCTTCTGGGTCGACGACGACAAGGACGACGGCAAGGACGGCGACGAAGAGGCCACTCTGCCCTTTCAGTTTGCCGGCCTAAACACGTTTGCCAAGCTGCCGTATGCAGACTGCTTCACCAGAGACGGTGCGGAAGACGTCAGATATGACATTGCCATTCTCGGCGCCCCGCATGACACTGTCCGTACTCCGTAGTTTGCTATCCCCGACTCCGACTCCGACTGAGACTCCGTCCGTCCCCGTCCCGGCCCCGGTCTCGGACACGGCACATGCACGCAATAGTACACTGTACTGCCCGCTGACACGCTCATGCAAGACCGTTACTGCGCGACCCGGCGCCCGGTACGGCCCCTCTGGCATCAGAACGGCCAGCCAGCGCAAGTTCTACGGCTATAGCGTCTTCACTGGTGAGGACCCCCTCCGCCATTCTGCACATTGTCCAGCATCCTCACGCATCCTCACAGGCCGTAACCCTCTCGATGACTGGGCCACCGTCGTCGACTGCGGCGATGCGCCCATGCCCTGGCTCGACAATCGAGCCGCCCTGAAGACGCTGGATCTTGCCCACAGGCTCGTCTCCGGTCGGCCCGCTGCCCACCCCGATCGATCCAAGGTGCCTCGGATCGTGACGCTGGGCGGCGACCATACCACGACCCTGTCTGCCCTGCGCTCCACGTACCGCCGATGGGGACAGGTGTCCGTCATTCACTTTGACAGCCACATTGGTGAGTCGCCGCGACGCTCCATGGTCCGTCACCAATAGCCAACTGACGGGTTACTCACGGCAGATACCTGGGATCCCGCTGTGCTGGGCGGCGGCATTTCACACTATGCGTGAGCGAGCGCCTCTTATTGCATCTCACTATGAATTCGTACTTAGGTGCGGTCTGGCTGACATGGCGTAGTGGGCTGAACCACGGCACATTCTTGCACATTGCGCATGAAGAGGTATGTTGCCGAGTCCCGTATACGCTATACTGCACCACAAGCACCACAGGCCATGCTAACTATCCACGACAGAACCTGATTCTCAACTCGTCCATCCATGCCGGCATCCGCGCCCCAGTCAATAGGCGCAACGAAGACATGAGAAACGACAGGCGCTGCGGCTTCGACACCATCACCGCCCCCGACGTGGACAAACTGGGCATCCAGGCCGTCATCCAGAAGATCCGTCACCGAGTCCGCGACACAAAGGTCTACATCAGCGTCGACATCGATGTCCTGGACCCAGCGTTCGCTCCCGGTTCGTAGCCTCGTTATACCCGTGCCCTGCATCTCCATGACCTCTGACACGAATCTAGCAACCGGCACTCCGGAGCCCGGCGGCTGGTCCACGCGAGAACTCCTGGCTATTCTGGGCGGGCTGGAAGGGCTCAATGTCGTCGGCGGCGACGTCGTCGAGGTGTCCCCGGTCTACGATACGGTCGGCGAGACCACTACATTTGCAGCGGCTGACGTTGCGCACTCCCTCATCGAGCTCATGGTAGCCAAGCCTGTCCCTTGAATTGCGCTCGACATGGCTGGCCGTCTTTAGCATTTCTTGCCTTTCAAGACGTTTCACCCGCCCGTCACCGGGAAGGGCTTCATCCAGATACTCCGAGAGGAGCATTGCAGGCGGAAGAGGGAATTAGAACTCGGGAAAATACCATCATGGTGACAATGCCAAGGTTATACAGGTTCCTCATTTCTGGCAAACCGCATGACAGCAAGATACTTGTAGCAAGTTGTACATGCATCTCTGCATGAACTGTTCATGGCCATTGGTATTGTCGACTGCACCTCCACACCTCCTTGTCTCCGAGCTCCGTCAGCATGCAAGAGCATATCATATGAGCCAGGGCCGGTAGAGCGTCACAACAGAGACTTGTTGACAAGATCCAGGTCTGCCGCAGCATAATGGCATATTCATATAATTTCCAATCATCACAACACCACGCCATGCATCCATCCTGTACCAAAGCCCGACCCGTTGGTGCTAATCCCAGTACCGTATCTCCCCATCCAAGCCCGCCGTGGCCACCTTGCTCGTCTCCTGCGGATGCCACTTGACGCACGTCACGGCCTGGCTCCCCGCCTTCAGCTTGTGGTACATTTTGCACGTCTTCCAGTCCCAGAAACACACGTAGCCGGCCGAGTCTCCCGAGGCCAGGAACTGGCCGTCGGGGCTGCAGTCAAGCTCGATGCTTTGGCCGGCGTTGTTGTGTCCGCGGTAGCTCTTTTTTCGGTTCTGTCGGAACTTGTCGTTCGCGCCGTAGACCAATATTTGGTTGTCCGAGCTCTGATACGCCACGTATTTGCCGCTGGGGTGCGCCGCTGCGTTGGTCATGGGATACATGTCCGGCTCGGCAATGTACTTGATGGGGACGGGGATGTTGTAGTCCCATGCGCGGAGCGACTTGTCGTCGGATGTGGTCATAAAGCGGCGGTTTTGGTCCACAAACGTGATGGTGTTGATGGCTGCAAGGTGGTGATCGTACTCCTGCACAATCTCGTTTGGTGTCCGGGTATCAAACTGGACAATCTTCTTGTCCGACATTCCAGCCAAGAACTCGTTGGCGTGCTCTGGATCCGGGTTGAACTTGATGACGTGCGGTGTCTTGCCCGTAGTGAACTTGTTGATGCAGACGCCGGTTTCGGTGTCCCACAGTTTGATCATCCTATCGTACGAAGACGATAGGAATTGTGTGCCCGTGCTGTTGAAGCAGATATCCGAAAGTGCCTTGGAGTGTCCAGAGTACGTCCGCAGAAGTTCCCTTTCGTGATAGACATCCCGGATCTTTACAGTCGTATCAGCACTAGCCGACAGGAGCAGATGCCCCGAGCCGGGGAGGAATCGTAACGCCGCAACAGCCTTGGAATGGTCTTTCCAGGCGTGAATCTGCTTCTTCGGGATGTAGTTCGTGAAGCTCCCGGCATCCTTGCGCAAGTCGACGTCGAGGTCTTGTGGAACGTGCATGTAGGTCCGGCCCTGGTAGTCGTGCTCTTCCGTACCGTGGAATGTCGTCGTCTCTTCGCCCATTGCCTCGACCTCTTTCCGCCGCGCGATGGCTGCGACCGGTGCTTGCACCACAGTGCCGCTCTCCACGACGTCTTCATCCTCCTCGACAACTTCGTATTCCTCGTCACTGGCCAGCTCTTCGTCCTCTGCAACAACCTCGTACTCGTTCCTCGAGTACTTGGCCCAAGGGCCAACGTAGGACCCCGGCCCCTCAGCAATGGTAGCATCGCCCTTGTCCTCCCTTCTTGCACGTATCCTCGCTGCCTCCTTCTTCAACGCTGCGGCGCCCTGATACTCTCGCTCAGGTCCACCCCTCCTTTCCACCGCCCTGTGCTTGCTTCGAAACGTATGCTCGCTCAGGAACGTCTCTTCGGCATGGCCGGTCAGGACGTTTTTGCGCTTCTGGGTATTTGACTCGTCCTTGAACGGATTGGAAGGGCCGAAGTTGGGTCTGGACAAGTTCTCGGCAGAATACGGCACCACGGCGTGGTCTGGCTCTGCTTGTTGTCGCACCACTAGGGCATCCTGCGGCGCCATATTCGGCGGATATTCGCCAAAGTCTGCCATTTCGAACGGCCGTACGGCGCGTCTGGGCCCCTGCGACGATCTCTTGCGTCGCGAACGAGCTCTCTCCCGCAGTCGAAGTAACGAGGGTCTGTGGAGACCTAGTGCAGCAAAAACAAGCACGGAGAAGAGGTCAAACAAGCGAAAGGCAGCGGCAGTCCTTTAGGCAGACGGGGGATGAATTATGACGTGTTTTGGCAGTAAAACGCAGGTTGGCGGTGCAAGACTGGAAATATGTACGTCAGAGTTGTAGTCACGTGACACTTCTAGTAATGGCTCCGGGATGGTGGACGCAACCTTCACATGCCTACTGAGCTTGTACAACTACAAAATGTTCCATTTGATAGTGTTTTACATCATTTAGGATTTATCATTAGGTACTCAAGTTATGTCGGCTAGACAACCCCCCAGTAAAACAGTGACAAGGTCGTACAATGATGCTGCGAGATGGCCTCACAGAGAGAAGTCACTTTGCGTCAATCTCCTAAAAACGCCAGGGAGCGGTGCCGCCAGGCGTCGTGCCTCAGGGCGTTGCCCGAGCCCATCTCTTCAAAGTCATGCCCGATCCGTCTCACCATCTACCCGTCATATACTGAGACAAAAGCCCCCCCCCTGTGCAACCGTCTTTCCATCCTCCAGCAAATTTGTTCACTGGCAGGGCCAGATGGTATATCATGGAGCGAATGCCGCACAGGGTATGTCCCGTCAGTGGTGCTGGGTGTCGTCCGTGGGACTAGTCGCCGGCCGAGTAGATCGTCTAGGAAGTCTCGTCCCGGATAAGGGCAACAATCATGCTGTAGAGATAGAAGAAGAACATAATCAGGTGGAAGGCGAGCTTGGCGAACGACTCCTGCATGGCCGTTAGAGACGGAACAGTCGGGGAGGGGTTGCGGAGCTCACCTTTTTGTGGACATTGAGCTTTCGGAAGATTTCGGTGGCATCCAGCAAGTGAGTGTTGTCGACGATCCTGGAAGCAGGTTAGAAGGTAACTTTAGTTGTCAAGCGCAGGGCGTAGGGAGACTCGCTTCTTAGCGTTCCAGGCGAGAAGAGGCAGGTTGAGGATGAGGGCAAGCCAGTAGCCGTTGATGAGGAACAGGAAAGTCAGGAAGCCGTGTACGGCCGCCTCGGGAATGATGTAGGCGTTGAGGCGGTTGCAGAGTTCGATGGGGTTGATGTAGTCACTGCGAGTATCGGTTAGCACGAGCTCGGCAACGGTACTTGGGCAGCAACATAATAGGCCTTGTGCGAGCTCTGACGAGTGCGCGCGTCGGCTGAACAGGGACAGGGGCAGAGGAGGGGACGGCACAGGTTGCGGCGGGCGTACCATTCCAAGTCGCTGTACATGATGGTGAAGAAGACCTGGAGGAACAGGTTGACGGCGTTGATCAACACCGCCAACAGGAAGAGCCATGCTTCGCCAGACATCATGGTGTGCTTGCGGGCTGTCGCCAACGACAGTCAGGTGGTTTGCGAGGGTGCAAGGGCAGGAGGCGTCGCGGCAGGGAGCTGTGGTGAAGCTCTATCGCAAGCTCCGGGCGCGGCGCACAACAGAGACAGGGAGGAGTCGGGTCGAGGCGAGGGAGCCGGAGCGCGTCGGTCAGGCGAGGCGCGGCGAGTCGAGCGCTACGGTAGGCTGTGCTGCAGGGCGAGGACGAGATGCGCGTTTGTCTCAGGGCGAGCGGTCGCGGTTGGGAGGCAGGCTGGCAGGTTGGTGAGGAGGAGCAGTGCGAGATTTGTTGTGGATGGCCTGGGGCTGTCTCCGAGGTGCCGGTGTGGTGGTGCTCTGAGGGCTTGTTTTTAGCGGCGATGATGGAAGAACCCACGGTCAGCTCCTGTTCTCGCCGCTGCGGGCTTGGGTGGATTGCTTTAGCCGGGCCTCCGAGTTGGGGCCTCTTAGTGGCCCAGCAGGGTTCGCCACTCACTGAACAGAACGGGGCGGCTCTGCCCCCCACCTCCAACCGCCTGTAGCCAACAGCGACTGCAAGTGCCTGATGGATGGATTCGTACCCCGCCGAGTGCCTACCTACTCGCAGTAGGTAGCTAAGGTAAGGTATACCTAGGTTGGGTTGCCATGTGATGCCTGGAACACCACGACAGCCGTGGACAGCTTACGTGGATGTTGTAGTCTTCTCCTGCACGACATGGCCTCTCGGTCGACCCTTGTTGGCATTGTTCCATGTGGTCTCTCCTTGACAGCCGATGATATCAACTTTCAGCTACGTAGTCCCTCGTAGCCGCATCACTAACCACGCCAGGGCTGCCTCTTCAGACCGAAGCCTACTCACTCTAATTATATGCTTCTTGACGGGACTACTGCTGCTCCCCATCTGCCCACATACCAACGTACATAGGATTTGCTTGACGAGGAAGCCCCGGCCATCCCACTCTGAACCCGCAATCATCATGTAGACGCCGTGGCCGCTGCCTCTCCGTTGGCCGTCTCGCTGACCGGCATTGCTACGGGGCCGCCAGGGGAGTTTTCCTGCCTTGCCGTGAGAATCTCTACGCCATCTTCGGTTACTAGAAGAGTATGCTCTGCCTAGCTTGTTAGCATAGGACACTCCCATCGATGAGTGAGTAGTGCTGCTGTTGCAGGGGCCATCTCACCAAACTGAGCCGTACGCTTGCCGTCGATTGTGGTGCTGGTCCAGTTGTCCGGCCAGGTAATGTCCCTGTACTTTCCCAGCGCAATCATGGGCTCGATGGTGAAGGTCATGCCGGGCTTGCACTCGCCGACGGCCTTGTTCTTGGCGTAGTGCGGCACGTTTGGGGCGCAGTGGAACAGCCTGTTGATTCCATGCCCGCAGTACGTCCTGATGACGCTGCAGTTCTTCTTCTTGGCGTGCTTCTCGATGATGTTGCCAAACTCGCGTATCAGCACGCCCGGCTTGACCGACTTGATTGCCTCCTCGAGGCACTCGCGCGCGGCCTCGACGACGCGCACATTCTCCGGATCGGCCTTGGCCTTGTCACCAATGTAGTACGTCTCGTTGAGATCGGCGTGGAATCCCTCGTGGTAGATGGAGATGTCGATGTTGAGGATATCGCCGTCGAGGAGGACGCGCTGGTCGGGGATTCCATGGCAGATGACCTCGTTGACCGACGTGCAGCAGGACTTGGGGAAATGGTTGTAGTTCAGGGGCGACGGGTACGACTGGGAGTGGGTGTCAGCGTCTCCCTCTTTCCGACCTGCGCTCTCCTTTCTTGTCTCCGTCTCTCTCCTAGCCTCTCGTCTGTGTCACGCACTCTCCCCTTTGTCGTGTACACACTGCCACTCCCTCACCCCACCCCACCCCACCCCACCGCATACATGAACACGCGCGCTGGCGGTGCACTCTCCGCATGCCTTCACCGAGGGCACAGGATATGCGGGTTACTCACATTCCTCTCTATGCAGGCCTTATGGACGATCTCGTCGATGTAATCTGTGGAGACACCGGGCTTGGCGGCGGCGGCGGCGATGTCGAGGACCTCTCGGGCGAGGCGACAACTCTTGCGCATGGCCTTCTGGCCCTCGGCATCGAGGATCTCGATTTTGTTCCGGTTCGTCAGGGAGCGGCTGTATCTCGGGTTGCCGTCCTGCCACCACACGGGGTGGGGGATCGTCTTGGGCAAGGTGCGGTGCTCCGAGAGGGGGTAGACGGGTCGCAGCGGGCCGGCGAAGGGGAAGCTCGGGAAGGGATTGTAGTATCCGGTAGCTGCATCTGGTGAGATTGCTTTCGGCGGGATGATGTGGTGGAGGATGTTACTTTGCGTCTTGTGCACGCTCTTGTGGGTGCCCTATAGACGATGTGGTCAGCAGCCGGCGGCGTATAGCAGTGGCGGCGGCGGCGGTATGCGAAGGAAGGGGTCGGGCCAGTTCATACCCAGCTCTTCTTGAAGCAGTCCTGGGAGCAGAAGAAGCTGTCCTTGACGCCGAACTTGAGGCAGGTCGGGCACTGCAGCGACCCGGCATCGTTATCGCAGTCCACCCCCAGGCACTTCTTCTTGGCGGGCGGTTCCGAGGTCATGGCTGGCGAGTGCTGGCTGTGCTGGCCCGTGTACTCGTGCTGGCAGCGGAGGACAGCCGCACGGCGAGGGAGCGCGGGACACGCTTGGATCCCGGGAAGCTGAGGTGTTGGAACTTGGAAGCGGGTGATGAGGTGGTTGGAGGCTCTTTCGCAGCCGCTGAAAACAGCGAGTCCTCAGGAACAGCGGGGACGCCACAGCCACCTGTGGCGAGGCTGGCGACCACCGCAGCCACTGGCGCTTCCTCCGCCGCCGGCCAGCGACGCGGAACCCTTAAGCCCTCCAAGACCAGACAGGCAAGGAGATGCAGCCGATGGCGCGAGGTCCTGTATGAGCAACTCAGACTACTCTATTAGTACGAATACGTATTAGCACCCAATGGCCTATGGGTGCCATCAGCGCTGCGCCGTATGGGCAAATAAACTCTGCTCGTGTCTCTCCCTCGATTTGTCTCTCCGTCACGGAGACGGTCCTCCTCCTCCTCCTCCTCTTCACACCCCAGCACCCTTGAGCTAGCAACAGAACGAAAACGCCTCCTCTCATCCAACCTGTCCCAGGTGGCCCAGCACGTCATGGAGTCGCCGCAAAAGACAGTCATCGTCGGCGCCGGCCCCGTCGGCTCGTTGGCCGCCTTGTATGCCGCTCGCCGAGGCCACCAGGTCGAGGTCTATGAGTTGCGGCCCGGTAAGATGCAGCCGCTTCTTTCTTTTCTTTTCTTTTCTTTCCTTTCCTTTCCTTTTCTTTTCTTTTTGCTGGCACATGTCTCGCGATATGTACTTGCGGGCTTGGCCCCGCGGGAACATGCGGTTGCGTTGCTTGCCTCGACAACTTCCGCGCCCTGCGCAAACTTTGCTGTGTTGCCACTGGACACAATATGTGACTCTTGTTCCCAAGAGCCCCAGCAACCCGCAGCAGGCTCGATGCTGACAATGGACTCCAGACCTGCGGAACCCGGGCACCATACCGCTCAATTTCACAAAGTCAATCAATTTGGCTGTGTCCGAGCGCGGCATAAACGCCATGCGACTTGCAGGCTTCCCGAACCTGCTGGAGACAGTCATGGTCGGCACAATCCCCATGCGTGGCCGCATGATTCACGGCAAGGGCCCCATGGGGGCTTTGTACGAGCACTCTCAGGACTACGATGCAAAGGGTCGAGTACGAAGTTTCGCTCCAACCTGGCATGGCAGACGCTCGCTGACCGGCTTACCCCAGGCAATATACGCAATTGACCGCTCAGATCTCAACTCGCGTCTCCTCGACATCCTTGACTCAATGCCCAATGTCAAGCTGTTCTTCAACCACAAGCTCACCGGCGCCGACTTCCGCACTTGTCGCGCCTGGTTCGAGGCCCGGGACCGGGACGCCTCTCCGAACGGCCGGCCCAGGGAGATTGAGATCACCTTTGACCTCATGATTGGCGCAGACGGCGCGCATTCAGCCGTGCGCTACCATCTGATGAAGTTTTCCCGCATGGACTACCAGCAAGAGTACATCGACACGCTCTGGTGTGAGTTCCAGCTCGGCGCGAGAGAAACCGGGCCCAAGGACGGCCCTTGGGCCAAGTTCCAGATATCGCCGAACCACTTGCACATTTGGCCGGGCAAGGATTTCATGTTCATTGCCATTCCCAGCGAGGTAACTCAACTTCTACGTCTCTAAATGTGGATCCGTCGAAAGTGCTGACAACAACTCACAGGACGGATCCTTTACGTGCACCCTGTTTCTCCCGAGCAAGCAGATTGCCGAACTGGAGAGCAACCCGTCTAGTCTGCCCGCCTTCTTTGACCAGCACTTCCCCGGCGTCACGGACCTGATTCCCAGCCAGAGCCTCATCTCGTCGTTCAAGGAGAACCCTCACCTCCCCCTCATCAGCCTCAAGTGCCGACCCTACCATCACGGCTCGTCTGGCGTCATCGTCGGCGATGCCGCACACGCCATGGTGCCTTTCTACGGCCAAGGCATGAACGCAGGCATGGAAGACGTGCGCATCCTCTTTTCGATTCTCGACAAGCACGCCGAGGTGTGCGAGAACGATCCCAACGGGGGCCTCGGCTCCTCCACCATGTCCCCTCTCCAGAGATCACAGGCGCTGGCCGAGTACTCAGCGGTGCGGGAACCCGACGCCCATGCCATCAACGCCCTGGCGCTGCAAAACTACATCGAGATGAGGTCGTCTGTCCTCTCCAAGCGGTACCGGCTCCGCAAGTTCCTCGAGGAGTTTATGAGCGTCAACTTCCCCAACTTTGGCTGGCACACCAAGTACTCGAGGGTCAGCTTCAGCAACGAGGGCTACGCGGCCGTTGTGCGGCAGAGCGACCACCAGGGAACGGTGCTGATGCGGAGTTTCGTGGGGTTGCTGGCCAGCCCCTTTGCCCTCGCCGCGATCATTCTGACCTTCAAGCACCGCAGATCCATAATTTCCTCCATCCTTGGTCTCTTTGGCTTTAACTCGGCCACTTCGAGCTGAGCAGCGAAGGCGGATGAACCGGGGGCTGGACTGTATACTACGCACAATTCCAACTCCGTCAGGACAACTCTGGGCGCAAGAATCACTGATTGCGGCCTTGGAAATTGGCCTACGCACATGCCCCAATTGCAATACAGGAAAGGAACAGCGTGTGTGAGTTGGATATGTAGCAATGAAGGAGTGAGGTTTCCAAGGACCGGGCACGACCGCAACTTGCCAGCCTCCAGGAGGTGCGGCGTAGATGCGCGAGATGAGAGGGGAAAGTGAAATGAAATGCAAAATAGATGTGAAATAGAGAAAATAGAAGCACTCCTGTGTCATTGAACATGTCATTCGTTTACCATTTACACGGACATCTCGTCGCCTGCAAAATTGTTAGTGAAATTGTTAGCGATATATTGCCGACGCAGCTGCTTAGTCACTCTCCCCTGCTCTGAAATTTTGGCCATTTGCGACTCTTCCCCACGCGACACCTGCTGCCACACGCCCTCGACATCTCCATGATCCTCCTTGTTCCGCCTGTGCAATTGGGCGAAGCTGAGGTTGCAAGGTTGTCGTCTGGGCGAACGGGAAGTCAATCGCAACGCCAAGAAACGAGACGTCGCGCACAGGTGGCTCGCAGAGGTGTAAGTGTGCCGAGACGACTTCCACCTGTAACCACTTCACCTATGCTAATGTTGCCGTAACCACAGTTCAATCGAGCGAGTCGCCCACACGAGAGAACATCGAGGCGTGCTTGATCCTCGCCATTCCTACCTTTGAACCCGAATTCCGATCGCCGCGTCGACTCCCTCGCCGAACTCGCTTGGACGTGCCTCCCCGTCCACGCCTCGCCCGCCATGCCGTCCATCCTCAACATCGCACACATGTGCTCCCACCTGCAAAACGCCTCCAAGGCGCGACTGGGCATCACGTCAATACAAAACACAAAGTACAACCTCCACCTCGCCCTCGCCATGCACCGCTCCGGCTTCTTCTCCGCCGTCACCCGCGCAGGCCCGCACCCGCCCACCATGGAGCAGATGGTCGCCGAGGCCCCCGCAGTCGTAACGAGCGCAAACGTCGCCAAGATGCGCATATGGCTCGGCATGAAGTACTGGGACGGCAAGCCCGTCCTGTCCAAGGCCCACGTCATCAGCAAGCCCTCGCGCCTCATGACGGCCGACATCCAGGAGCTCGCCAGGCTGACGAGGGGCTTCCCGGCCAAGCTCAAGGGCGGCGTCGTCCCCGGGCTGAACTTGGGCGAGTGCATGTTCGTGGCGACGTCGCGGGGAGTCCTTGAGGCGAGAGAGGCTCTGGCGCGAAAAGTGGGAGGCCTGCTCATCTGCCGAGTGTCATGAGCCATGGGGCTACATGTTGCAGAGGAGTGTGGATGTACAAAACCACGATATATCATGTCACCATAACAATACCTTGAAACTTGCTGTACGACTAGAAAGAAAGGCCCCGGCGCGGGCATTGGGTACCAGGAGAGATGCATGGAGGGAAGACAGCGAACTTGTCCGAGAAGAGGGTCGGGCAGACTTCAGCCAACCGACCTACTACCTTCACCCAATATATTTTACGCTCAATTTTCACTATACCAATGCTATGACATGTATCCTAGGTATCTTGGGGAAAACTACATACTCCTGGACTAGATTGCGCCCATAAAACAAACAAGAGTAAAACCCTCCACCACAGCCTTGGAAAATTATAAATTCTATGCTTAAACACCTGGTCTTAGACAAACTGCCGTCGCCCTCCGAGAGCCACCAAGGTTGACTGTCCACCTGGATTGTTGCGAATGATGGCTATTGCGACACCAGGTCTGCTCCAGCTGCCTTGATTTGTTGCTCTGACCCGCTCAGGGGACCGTGATCCGAGGCTTCAGTTTCATGCTGGGCTTCTGCGTCTGACGTGGTGTCATGGACAGGAACGTTCTCGACCTTTCCATCTTCGACCGTGGCAACTTCTGGTACGTTTTCTGATGCAACGTCGGCGGATTCTGCAAAAGGTTCCTCCGCAAGCTCGTGCGCGGCATCGCCTGCATCGCTCTCAGTGTTCTTTCCTGGCTCGGGTATATCGAGTTCCAGAGCTGTCTCTTCCGCAGGCGCACGGCTGTGACCAATATCTTCATGGGACAGTCCTTTGTCTCCCTCGGCCACTTCCGTGTGATCGGCCTCAGGAGCAGGCTCGTCGGCCGGGATGAGATCAAGGTGAGCCGTGGTATTGTCTGGCTCTGCGGATGTTTCAACCAGGTCTGTATCCTGGGCGAGAGCGACAGCCTCCTCGGCTGTCTCCAAGCGTGCTGTCTCAGGGGCCGCGTTCTCGACCGGCGCTGGCTCATGAGCAGGCGCCGGATCCCGAGGCTCTACCGGCGTCTGAACCAAGTCGGCTTCATGAGCCATGGTAGCCACCTCCTCGGTTGCGTTGACCTGAGCCGTCTCAGGGGCAATAGCATCTGCTTGTTCCGGCTCAGGAGCGGGCTCCGGGTTGCGTGGTACCACGGTCGTCTGGACCTCACCATGGCCCTGGACAGAGCTGGCGGCTGACCTTGTGGTCTTGGTGTTGACCGTCTCATGCGGAATTTTCTCGGGAGTCCGAGCAACCTCTAGTTCTTGCGAACTTCTCTTGGCTGCCGCGTTCTTAGCCACCGGCGGCTTTCGAGCACTCGTTTCCTGCCGCAAGCTATGATCGGTCGCTGATGTTGACGGCCGCGGAGCTGTCTTCTTGGGAGGGGTCGGTAGGTTCTTGTCCGCCGTCTTGGACGACGAAGACTGTGTTGGCCTCATCATTCTCGCCAGGAAGCCCTCATCCACGTGGCTCTGTCGCTTTCCGGCGGTGGCATCTGGTTGCGATGCCCTGCTAGGCGGAGGGCCTACACTGGGCCTGGGTCGACCGATTACAGACCCCTGCCGCTTGATGCGTTGAGCCGAGGTTGACGTGGTGGACGTACTCGCCCGGATAGAGCTGTGTGCGGGAGCGCTTGGGTTCTGCAGGCTTCCAGACTGCCTGGACAAAGACTGTCTCGGAGCGCCGCCCTTGGATACGGACGAGGCAGTTGGTGCCATGAGGGAGGGAGGAAGATTCACAGGCTTGGTGGGAGACTTTGGTTTCGGCTTGACAAATCCAGTGTCACTATGGCCTGCTGTCTTGAGAGGCTGGGGTCTATTTGCCGCGGCCGAGGAAATTGGCTTCGGCTTGGCTGCGGCAGTTGCTGGCTTCGCTGTGGCGGCGGCCGTCTCCCGTTTGGGGCCCGGCTTCTCCGATGCCTTTGGGGTCAACTTGGCATCAGCCCTCTTTGGTGCTTCGGCAGACGATTTACTCGCTGCAGGCGCCTTCGTGGTCGGCTTCGCTGTTGGCTTTGCAGCATTGGTAGTGGTAGCGGCACCCTTCTTTGGCGCCGTCGCCGTCGTCCTTGGCTGTGCAGCAGAGGCGCTGGCCTGGTTCTTGTCTCCCTTGCGTCCTCCGTTGGACGACACAGGCGTTGTCTCCTTGGCGTCGGCGCCTTCTGAAGAGGTCTTTGTGGTCAGGTCGGCTGCTGCAAGGGCAGCGGCGGGCTGCTGCTCGTCGAGCTGCTTGTCTGGGTCGGTGCTCGGCTTGTCCGAAACAGCCGCGGCGTCTTGGAGGCGGTGGTTCGCGTCGAGAGGCTGGCGGGGGGACTCGGGGATCGGCTCGCTGACGAACAGCTTGCGCATAGGCTTGGTGAGGTCGTCCGAGGATGCCATGGCGGGCCTCTCTGGGAACGTAGATGTAGATTCGGCGTCGGTTTCGATGCTCAAACGACGTCTGGACAGACTTGACTCTCCGCTGTGGTCCCGTCGGAGGCCCATACGGCCGTCTTTTTCAATGGCAACAAAGTTTGTGCGTACCTTGGAGAGTGGTCTAGGGGATCCGGTGCCGTTGCCTGAGTAAGGTTTCTGGTTAGCACTCGCAGCCACTGGCGCATAGGTAGAATTCGGGCCTGCATCCTCCGTCGCCCACCATCGGTCTAGCTTGCGACCGCTAGGAGCTCTGGCATCCATCAAGCGCCAAGCGGCAGAAGGCGGTTTGGCGGCGCGGGTGCCGCCGAAGGTGAGCGCGGCAGCTACACACCAGCATGGCGGGCGAGAGGCAGAGATAGCGGATGCAGGAAGGAGAATGGGAGGCGTTAGAGTGCCTCCTCGTACCTACCTGCGGGGTGGGAGGTCGAGGTTGAGACACCAGGTGATCTTCCTCGGTCTGGCGGGCTCGTGTCCCCTTTGTTCTCGAACATGGCTCTCAGGTTCTTGACCTGGCTCATGGTGATGTCGCCGCGGCGGAATACGCGAAGTGGGTTTCCGTAGAGTCTAGCAGTGCGAAGGGCGACGATGCACGGATCAGATGCGGAATGCAATGCAACATGCACATACCTAACGAGCGGCTGGGCTGGCTGGGAGAGGCGAGGAAGAAGCAATTAAAGAAGACGTGGTCAACAAGGCCAGGGCAATGGAACGGTCGCGGTCGGGGAGCTCGAGGAGGTGCCTGAGCCTGTCTCTGCCTGAGCGTGTGCAGGCTGGCCAGGTACCGCGACGTACTTTTACCCCCACAGTCCAGCGCGGCATGACGCGAGAAATCAGGGGCTTCTGCCTGGGTGTCATGGGCTCCTGGTGGGGCCAGTCCATGCCATCTCACCTCGGTGCTCGGGCAGCGAGCCCAGCTCCAGCTCGTTTGCGCGAGTACCGTCAGGTACCCTCCTGGTGCCGTCAGCCATCCGTTCAATGTCGCTCCCGTTGCCTACCGGCATCCACCTGCGGCCCGGCAACCAACCGAGCATGGGGTGATGTACGGAGTAGCAGATTACTCATGTAAAAAGCATCCCCAAGGTACCTACCCAAGGTAGGTATGCAAGGTATGTCAGGGACTCAGGGCCCTCAGTTGCATTGTTCGTCCTGCCTCTTAGGTATAAACCAAGGTAGGTACCATGGCCAAGGACCAGGTGCCATGTTAGCCCTCTCTATGCGCGAAACAAGCGCCGCGCTGCACGTCGGCACCGCTAATGCAAAGTACCTTACGGGTTCATTTGTTTCAATGCTACGTAGAGCTAGCCCCTGATCAATACTCCGCACAGACTGCAGTAGCCCGTACGAGTACCTACTTCGCAAGGGTACAAACGATGAGTTGCCCAAGGCCCTGGCCCCACCCATCGCCGGTCGTCGGCCGTCGGCCGAGAAAAAAGTCCCGTCCCATCGTCAACAGCCTCGAGTCCATCACCACAAGACACCTCTTGCCAAGTACACCCAGCTGACCGAGCACCCTGCACGCCAATCGAGCGCCCACCATGTCGGTCCGCACCCTGAGAATCGGTAACAAGACGATTGACTCCCCACCCCGTCATTTCGCTTTCGCTGCGCCGCCGTGCTGACCCGGCCTCCCTCCCCGTCTCGCTCAGGCCTTATCCCCGGCGACGGCATCGGCAAGGAAGTCATCCCCGCCGGCCGCCGCCTCCTCGAGGCCCTGCCGGCGTCCCTCAACCTCAAGTTCGACTTTGTCAACCTCAAGGCCGGCTTCGAGGCCTTTGAGCAGACGGGCTCCGCCCTCCCCGATGCCACCGTCGACGTCCTCCGCAACGAGTGCCACGGCGCCCTGTTCGGCGCCGTCAGCTCCCCGACGCACGCCGTCAAGGGCTACTCGTCGCCCATCGTCGCCCTCCGCAAGCGCCTCGACCTCTACGCCAACGTCCGCCCCGTCAAGTCCGTCCTGAGCGCCCCAAAGCCCATCGACATGGTCATCGTCCGCGAGAACACCGAGGACCTCTACGTCAAGCAGGAGAAGACGTACGACACTCCCGACGGCAGGGTGGCCGAGGCCATCAAGCGCATCTCCGACAAGGCCTCGTTCCGCATCGCCGCCATGGCTGGCGACATCGCCCTCCGCCGCCAGCAGATCCGCGAGTCGGGCGCCCCCAGCATCCACAAGGAGCCCCTCGTCACCATCACCCACAAGTCCAACGTCCTCTCCCAGACCGACGGCCTCTTCCGCGAGGCGTCCAAGCGCGCCCTCGCCGACCCCAGGTACGCCTCCGTCAAGGTCGAGGAGCAGATTGTCGACTCCATGGTCTACAAGCTCTTCCGCCAGCCCCAGGACTACGACGTCATCGTCGCCCCCAACCTGTACGGCGATATCCTCTCCGACGGCGCCGCCGCCCTCGTTGGCAGCCTCGGCCTCGTCCCCAGCGCCAACGTCGGCGAGGGCTTTGCCATTGGCGAGCCTTGCCACGGCAGCGCCCCCGACATCATGGGCAAGGGCATCGCGAATCCCATTGCCACTCTGCGGAGCGCTGCCCTCATGCTCGAGTTCCTCGACGAGCCCGCCGCTGCCGCCAGGATCTACGCCGCCGTCGACGCCAACCTCGAGGAGGGCAAGCTCCTGAGCCCGGATCTGGGAGGCTCTGCCACCACCGACCAGGTTGTCGAGGACATCCTCCGGAAGTTATAGATTAATCGTATAAAGACTTGATGCTTGGTGCATCTGTACTCATTTGTGTCCTTTATCCCGCGGAAATTCAGTGAATTGCTTTGTTGATACATGTCTACCTTTTCTATCTTGCACTCTTTTTGACTTAGAATGTCTATCGCCGTGATGCCCCGTATATCGGTCTAACATCTGCCTCCCTGTACATCTCGACAGCAATGGCCACCCGCAGCGACCTCGCAATATGATACAGCCCAAGTGTACATCGTCAAACTTCCATATCGTACAAGAGAGGGGTTGTCATCGCCATGTTCTGCGCACAGCCGCCCCGTCTGTGTCCGCAAAGCGCTTGCGACTTGCTTACTTGGTTCTCTTCGCCTCAAGCTCGGCCTGGTACTTGGCGACCAACTCCTTCCTAGGGGCACTGTTAGAAGTAGGCCGACACCGAGTGTCTCAAACAAAACTTACTGCAGATGAGGAGGTGCTGGGGCATAGTGGCTAAACTCCATGCTAAACTCGCCCTTTCCTTGGGTTGCCGCACGCAGTTGCGAGCTGAAGCCGAACATGGCATTCAGGCTGCAGTCGCAAATCAGGGTAAAGTCCTCGCTTCCGATCTCCGTGTCGTGGATGGTCGCGTTTCGCTTGTTCATGAGCATCAGGATGTTGCCTTGGAATTCGTTGGGCGCCGTGATGGTCGTCTTCATCAAGGGTTCCAGGACCTGGCCGCCGGCATCGGGGAAGGCCTTGCGGAACGCCATCTGCGTAGCCAGGTTGAAGGCATAGTCTGAGGAATCCGTGACATGGGTAGCACCATCGTTGACAATCATCTTGGAACCGATGACCCGGTGGCCAAGCAGGGGTCCCTTTTCACAGACCAGGTCGAATCCCTTGGCGCAAGCCGTCAGGAACTTGTCGGGAATGTGGCCGCCCACAACCTGACTCTCATAGTGGTTCTCCTCGGGCTGGTCGTTGGGCTCGATGAAGCCGGCAACTCGGGCAAAGTCTCCAGGCCCACCACTCTGTCGCTTCAGGAGATAATCAAAGTCGGCGCGTCGGGAAATTGTCTCGCGGTAGGCCACGCGGGGCTGGCCCGTGATGCACTCCGTCTTGTACTCTCGCCGCAGGCGCTCGACGTAGACCTCCAAGTGCAGCTCTCCCATGCCCGAGATGATTGTCTCCTCACTCTCGGCGTCCACGTGGACTCGGAAGGTGGGGTCTTCGCGCTGGAATCGGTTCATCGCCTTGCTGAAGCTGTCCGCATCGCCAGTGCGCTTCGGCTTGATCGACAGAGACATGACGGCCTCGGGGACGTACATGGACGACATGGTGTACGGCAGTCCTCCATCAGTGAAGGTATCTCCTGACGCACAGTCGACGCCGAAGACGGCGCAGATTTCGCCCGCGCCAACTTCGGAGACATCCTCCATTTCGTTCGAGTGCATGCGCACGATGCGCGGGATTCTGACCTTCTTGTCGGTCCTGGAGTTGTACAGGTAGGTTCCCTTGCTGAGTGTTCCCTGATAGACGCGGATATACGTGAGCTGTCCGTAGTTGTTCTCTTCCAGCTTGAATGCCAATCCGACAAACGGCAGCGAGTTGTATGGCACAAGCTTGACCGACTTCTCGCCCTTGGACTTGTCCAGTGCCGTGTTTTCAATCTGGGAGGGGTTCGGGAGATAGTCGCAAACGGCATCGAGCATGGGCTGCACCGCCTTGTCGGCAAGGGCAGATCCCATCAGGACAGGGGAGAACATGCGAGCAGTGGTCGCACGGCGGATAGCAGCCTTGATCTGCTCATTGGTAGGTTCCTGTTCGTCGAGGTAGATTTCGGCAATCTCATCGTCGACATCTGCCAGCTTCTCGATCAAGACTTGACGCTTCTCGGCAGCCAGCTCCTGCAGAGGGCTAGGGACTTGGTCCGAGACCCGGACCTTGGTTCCGCGAGGGCCCTCAAAGTACATTGCCTTCATCTCAATCAGGTCGACAACGCCCTCGAATTCATCTTCGGCGCCGATGGGGATCTGAATAGCGGCGGCGGGCATCTTGAGCTTGGTGTTGATCTGTTCCACGGCTTTCCAGGGATTGGCGCCCATGCGATCCATCTTGTTGATGAAGGAGATTCGCGGGACGTTGTAGCGCTTCATCTGGCGGTCGACCGTGGTTGTCTGAGATTGCACGCCGCTGACAGCGCAGAGAATCATGACGGCGCCGTCCAGGACTCGAAGGGCTCGCTCGACCTCGATGGTGAAGTCAATGTGGCCAGGCGTGTCAATCAAGTTGAAGTGGTAGGTTTCCTCCCTGCCGTTTTCCGTCTTTTTCCAGTCGCAAAACGTGGCCGCAGATTGAATCGTAATACCCTTTTCCCGCTCAAGCTCCATGGAGTCCATTTTGGCGCCGACGGCATCTTTGCCCCTGACCTCGTGGATCGCCTTGATTCGGCCGGTGTAGAAGAGGACTCGTTCCGTCGCCGTCGTCTTGCCGCTGTCGATATGGGCCTGTACCATGTCACGTCAGCAAGGGACAGATGCTAGGATCGCATGCGCAGCGCAGGGCTCTGCATACCGCAATGCCAATGTTCCGAACTCTCGACAGCCTGGCAGCCTCGTCGGGGGCCATGTTGGCCGCGACATACTCGGGGGTCAAGCTCGCAGCGTCATCCTGGGCCTTTTTCAGGCTGGTGCGGCGACACAGTTAGCCACTCTCCCACGGCGACAGGTTGGATTGAGGGATACCGTACGCCTCCTGTGCGGCGCTCGCAGCCCGCCTCGAGGTCTGGCTGAATGCTCGCGCCGTCTGGCAGCTCAGGGGAGGGACGGCGGCAGCCTTGAATTCCCGGGCCCCCAGACTCAGCCTCGGGGCCTCCAAGAGCAGACGGCTGTTGAGCCACCTGACAGCCCCCAGCGCACTCATCGTGTGTGCTGGATGCGTTGGCGCGAGGTGCGTGTCTGGCCTGAAATCGAGTATCAGACCTCACTCTCATGTGTCCCCCGCAAGGAAACGTTTTTCCCGGCGGTCCGGCGCCGCTCCGTCGCGGTCTCACGTGTCGTCGCGCCGGTACTTTTCGCCGCTAGCAGCACTGGTAGGTACTTAGAGGTCCCACACCATCAGGCCCCTTCTTATTGGCTGAGCTAATTTGGCTCCTAACGCTGCGTCGTCGACCGTTGGACACTACTAACATACAATCACAGCTCGACCAACGTAAGGTATTCGGGCATTCAGGGTATCTACTCGTCTTTATGCTACCTATCTACCTACGTATATCACGTAATGCAGGCATCAATCCGTCACCTTTCTGCTACCCCTGCCGTATACAACCATGCCGCACCCAAGAAGGACCCATTTTCACCCCACGCCGTCCCAGGAACAAGTACGAGTACTAAAAGCAAGTGCGCCGATATCTTTTTGTCCAAAACACCTCCCGGGGGCTCCGTCGGCGTACTTGTGCAAATAACAATGCGCCACGAACAGTGACTCTAGGATCAGCTCCCGATGAGCACATATGCCATTGCCACACCCATGACAACCAGCCCCGGCTCAGACAGGGGGCTCTGGAGGACTGCAGCGCTCTCGGCCTGGAACCCCTTGGAGGCATTCATTCCAGTTTGTGTGGCCTGGGGCGGAGGGGTGCCGCTGCCTTGGTCCGATACGGCTGTTGCGGACGGGATGGCGGCGCCGTCGCTTGCAAAGGGGACCACGTTGGACTTTGTCGAGTTGAAGTCAGTCGCGGCAATGCCAATCTCGTTGTTGACCAGGTCGTAGACGACGTATGCTGAGCGGAGAAACGTGTCGCCCAGAAGGAACGGGGGCCCGGTCTGGTTCTGGATGCCAAACTCGCAAACCGTCTTGCCCCGATACGGACCCGAAGTGAACGTGGGGGCCGGGCCGTTTGTGAGCGCCAGGACCAACTCGTCCATTGTGACGTTGATGCGCGGCCCTTGGGGGCCAGTGAAGACAAATGAGAAGTGGCCCGCGTGGTTCGCAAAGGAGCATGGCAACAGCGGCGCCTGAGCATCGCTGTCCCAGACGGCCCCGACCTCCTGCCACGCCTGGCTCGCCATATCCTGGGGCAGGTAGGTGAGCGACGTGCCGGAATCCAGCACAACTGGGATGGGCAAGTCGGACGAGGTCAGGGTGTCGCTCCCACTGGGGCTGGCAGCCTCGAGCGAGTACATGGAGACTGCAAACGCGGTGTCGTTGTTGACGCGCTTGTTAAGTAAGACGGGGAGCTTCGTCAGCTGGCCAACATACTTTTCGGTGTCGATGCCGCCGAACAGGATGCTCCCAGTGCTGGCGCTCAGGTCGTTTAGCCACAGGCTGTAGGCAACCGTCTTGATTAAACCCGCATGCTCCAGAGCCACGGGCAGATTCGGGTATGTCGCGCGTGTGGTTGATATCGACGCCTCGTTGTTTACATATCCCACGCCAATGAGGCCATAGGGGATCGACGTCTCGAGGCCGAGGCCCATGGTCAGGTTGTCGAGCGACGCAGTGCCGATTTGAAACCGATCGCCAAAGTAGTCCCCCTTGGAGGAGCTGTTGTCCTGGTATAAGATGTCGAAGAGGCCTTGGCCGAAGTCGTCAAATGTGCTCGACTTTGAAGAATCAACTGCGGACCCGCGGTCAGTAACGCGTTCCCTCGTTTCGCTGGCTACATGTATCGAGGCGCCTTACAGCTTCCAAGCGGGCATCCGCCGTCGGCCTTGTTCCGGCATGTGGCGGCATTGTTGGACGGGACCCAGACATCGCTGCTGCCCGTGTCGAGCTGCAGTGACAGCTCCTGGCCAGAAGATCCAACATGAACGGTCGTGAAGTATCCTCCTCTCTGTATGTCATTCGTTAAGCTACTGTTGAAGCTCGAGCCGTCGCGGCGGCGCAGCCGGGGCAGCAGGGCGTCGCGCTTCGCAATGTCCCACTGGACCACCTGGCCAAGGGCACTGGACGACAGGGCCAGCGTCGAGATGGAGCACTGAGACAACCGCATGGTGGCTAGGAAGTTCGGCTGGCGCGCAGTCGGGGGTGTCGGCAGCCTTGGGTAGGTAGGTAGGTAGGCTACTGCTGGCTGGGCGACCGGTTCACCAGCTTGCGAGTCGCACAACGAGGTTCGCAATGACGAGCAACGGACGAGCGAAACGGGGAGGGGCTGCCGCTACTTGTAAGGATGATGCAGACGGCAGAAGAGGGCTTCTATGATGCCTACATAAAGTCTAAATTAATATCCATCGAGGCTGACGGATGGACAGGAAGTAACTTTGGGCGCCGGGTCCTCGGCGCCGACTCGAGACAGTGAAGCTGAGGAGGTCCGGGGCGACGGCCGAGAGCGTCGTTATCAGGGGCCCCATGCGGCATCGCTGGGCCGCGGCAGGGGGCTAGAATCTCGTCGTCGTCACCTAGGTACCTAAGGTAGGTAGCGAGGCTTGTGTTGCACAGCCCTGTACGGATAGGGTGCCTCCAAAGGCAGGCTGGAGGAGCCTCCTCACCTGCAATAAGGTAGGTAGCCATTGGTATATTGCGCAGTACCGCGCTTGTCGATGCAGTGCCGGTTTTCCAGATCAACTGCCGACTATACCTACCTAGGCAAGGCACCAGAAGGGTACGTGGTAATTACTCCGTACTCGTATGAGGGCTGCAGCGGGAAAGACGGTGCCCCGCAATTACTACCTCCGTAACGCGTCCCCCTATCCGTAGCCATTACATCATTGTACCCACTTTCAGTGAAAACTCTTACAGTCCATGTGTGACGTACGCATGAAGACAGTAAAGTGCTGCAAAGGATTGAGCGTTGTCAGTGAGAGTAAAAGGTGTTTTATGGCAGGAGGTGGCAAGCGGTCTTTGTTGATAAGGATACATATAATATATAACGGTGGAGACTAACGTAAAATGGAGTAGAGCAGCTCCTACTTGCCGAGGACAGATGTCATAGTAGGCCAGAGGCAGCTTTTAAGTACAATGGGCAGAGTACATACCATAGCATGATTTATATGACTCTAGTCCCTACTACGTGGCGCAATAACTCTGCTTGTAAGCCGAGACTCCTACGGGCTCAGCCCGTTACAAATCCCTAGTGAAGGATCTAAGCCATCTCGTTGGAGGTTGGTTAGGTGCATAATGCTGACTCCAGCCTAAAGGTAGAGGGGAGGAATAAGTTGAAGAGAAAAAAAAAAAAAGCCGGGGGAGGCGGG
>PKSG01000779.1:37518-53848 GCA_002916505.1 Tolypocladium paradoxum
GGTTGCAAAGGAGCAACTTGGAGGGTATGCTTGACCACTAGAACGAATGGTTTGGCATTATCTTCAAGGTCAAGTAATTGACTTCTTTGTGTTCCCTAATCCCCTGTCGCATGGACGTATTTGCATTAGGATGTGTGACTAGACGTGCCGTGGTTATGGATGCCCGTCAGCACGGCACGTTGCAGCTCCAGCTCCATGCCCAGCCGATGCCCAGCTGATGCCCAGCTGCGTCTTTGAGCTTCGTCATTATCAAGTAATTATTGCACCTTGTCCGTCTGCCTTGCCTTGCCAGCCTAGCGTTGCCATTCGAGTCGTGCTCGCTACATGTACGTACACGATAGCATGTGCATGACGCCTACGAAAGCGTCCTCTGCAAGTAGGCATGGAGCCTGTCCAGCGCTTCGCTGAGAACGCTCGTCTCGCAAACGTAGCCCACTCTGACATAGCCCCGAAATTCTTGCCCTTGGCCAAAGCAGCGCGATCCCGGGCAAAAAAAGACCTTTGTTTTTTCCAGCACGTCTACGCAGAATGCAACATCGTCCACCGGCTTGCCGCCGCTGAGGAACTGGATGAAGGCCGTGGTTCCTGCTACCGGTTGGACCCATCTACAGACCGAGCTATGGCTCCTTACAAACGAGTCGAGCATGCTGATGTTGCGTCTCGCCAGCGAGATGTTGCGGTCCAGCAACGGCCCTCTGACAGCGGGCGACAGGGCATAGCTTGCAAGCTGGTCGTCCAACTGGGACACGCTGATGGTTGTGTAGTCCCGCGCGGCAGCCAGTGCGCTCACGATGGCCTTGTCCCTCGACACAACCCACCCAACCCGAATACCTGCCAGCGAAAACGCCTTGGACATGGAGCCGGTGACAATGGTCTTTCCGTAGCCCAGGGCAGTGGCTGACGGGGGGGCATCGGGGTTGTTGTCGAACCCATTGTGGAACAGTGGCCGATAGACCTCGTCAGACAGGAGAATGAGGTCCCTCTTCCGGGCAAACTCAGCAATGTCGAGGAGGACGCTCTTCGGGATCACTGCCCCAGTGGGGTTGTTGGGGTTGTTAATGATGATCATCTGTCCATCCATGCGGTTAGCCAGTGGACTGGCGGAAGCAGGAGCTCCAGACTTCATTGCCCATGGCAGGGTGAAGAGGTCGGCGAACCTTGGTGTTTTTCCTGACCAGACTGCCTAGCTCGCCCACGTCTGGAACATATCCCTTGTCCTCCCGTAGCCGCCAGAGGGAAACCTCAGCTCCCAGGCTCTCGGGAACCGAGTACAGCTGCTGATAAGTGGGGTGCACGCAAACAACATGGTCGCCGGGCCCTATGAGGCTGTAAAGGACCAGGAAGTTGGCGGCTATGGCTCCCTGTGTGATAATGACGTCCTCTGCGGTCAGCTTTGTGTGCTCCGCGTCCTGGCCATGGCAGAGAGACGCCACGCGCTCTCTAAGCGCCGACGAGCCACGAATGGATCCGTAGGTGAGCTTGGCTGTAGTCTGAAGGGGGCGCGGGCCTTGGCCGTCTTGCGAGAGCTCGTATAGGTCGTCGACAGAAACGGATGAACAGCATGTCTCGGCCACGTTGAGGATGTCGGGTGTGTTCTCATACTTGTCCATCCACTGCTCCACCTCGAACGGCCTGACGCGAACCATGACTGCCAATTGCGTTGGGCTGGAGGCGGTGAGTGCGATCTGGACGATGAGTGTTGAAGAAGCTGAAGTTGAGTATTGTGTTCTCGGATTCCGTCAACCGCGAGAAGCACAGCTCAGGTTATATCCCTTCGGAGGCACTGAATATTGCGAGGGCGCGCCTTTCGATGGGGCACATTAGTGTTGGCTTGGGTGTGGGGCACTGGAGACGAGATAGCAACTCATACGGTCATACCTAGGTACCTTTCGTGGGCAAGCTTCGTTGGTCATCTACATTGTCCACAACCATGGTCACACCACTGGCCTTGACAACTTGCAACGTACTTGGACCATCAAGGACATTAGTACAGGGAAGGGCTCGGGACGTCCCGATATATACCAGTGCTCTTCGTAGCCTTGTTGCTGTTCCATGCAGCATTGCTAGAACCAAGCGACATTCCACCGCGTCTTCCTTTTGACACGATGGCCAGCGGACACTACTACGAAACCAGTCCTCGAAGCGGCGCGAAGCTGCCCAACGCCTCAATGGCATCTTACTCCCAGCATTCGCAATGGAAGTCCAGCAACACAAAACCAATGACAAATTGGTCAGGAGGAGCATTGCACGGTCATGCTGGGTGGGGGACGGGCAGCTTACCCCACGCGGGCACCCCAAACGGGCAGCGAATGCGGCGGGCCAGGCACCCGGTTCGGCGGGTACACGGAGAGATACTTTTTCGCACCGGTGGAACAGGCGCGCTGCAGATGTACTGCTGGCTGCTCACACAGGTACCATGGACCCAGCTCGACTGCGCTGGAGCTGGCCCGCATCACCAGCCGAATATTAGCTCAGCAGCTAAGTGGTCACCTTGTCTCGTCGATGCCACCAAGCTTGCCACCGCCATCGCCTCTACCTTCACAGCCTCCCCTCCGCGCGACAACGCCGTCGCCCTCGCATTCAGACCGCCATGGCTCCTCCGAGCTGTCGGAGTCTGCTTACCGGGGCTGTCGCGGCGTGCCTGCCCGTCCTGGCTGCTGCCTATGCCAACTTGACCTACAGCACCGCCGACATGCTGCGGGCTCAGCTGGCGCTCATGGACAATCGCCCCGACCGTTGCCCTCCATGGTGAGCTTCTAAGCTGTCTCTCATGGCGGGACTCGCTTCGCTGACTCCAGCCTTGCCGTAGCTTCAACTGCCTCCTGCCAGCGCATACCTGTGCGCAGTACGCCGGCTGCAACGAATACAACGGGAAATGCAACTGCCCCGATGGGTTCGGAGGCGATGATTGTCTCGAGCCGTGTATGTCCACACCCCGATATCCCCCTTCTCAGCGCCGCCGCGATTTGATATTCGCAGAACCCCTTTGCTGACCCGACCTGCCTCAAATCCAGTATGTGGCTCCCTTGGCCGTGGAATCGATAGACCAATGCGCTCGGGCGGCTCGTGTGACTGCGATGAAGGCTGGACTGGAATCAACTGCAACGTTTGCACGGAGAATAAGGCCTGCAATTCCTTGATGGAGACGGGCAGCGGCGGTTTCTGCTACCAAAACGGCGAGGTGGTCAAGTACAACCACCAAATCTGCAACGTCACGAATAAACAGATCACCGGTCTCCTCGGCGAGCAGCGGCCCGAGGTCACCTTTACCTGCAAGAAGGAAGAGGCCACTTGTGATTTCCAATGTACGTGATCCTCGTCGACGGGCAGACCGAGACTCGCGCTGACCACTCTCCTTCCAGTCTGGGTCGACGCCGTCGAGTCGTTTTACTGCCACCTTACCGACTGCGAATCCGGGGCAGAGTCCGGTGAGACCAAGAACAGCACCTCGTACAAGTGCAATCACATCAGCTGCAGCTGCATTCCAGACCACATGCTCTGTGGCAAAGATGGCTCTATTGACCTGTCCGACTTCCTCGACCAAGCCATCAAGGGCCCTGCTGGGTTCGAATGCACACAACAGAATGGCGGAACCCATAACTGCGCATTCACAGAGCCTGAAATGGACAAGCTAATCCACGACTTGATTGGCGACTCCAGCATCCTCCTGGATTGCCGGGCGGGTGAATGTCTTTATGAGACTGAGGTGCCGGGATACAAGCGCCCGGTGAAGCAAATCAACACGCCACTCATCGCTGGCGTGATTGCAGGTTGTGCTCTCTTCGTCGTTGCAATCATCATCCTGACGTGGTTCTTGTCACGGCGCAAACTCAAGTACGGCGCCATCCGCTTGGAGGACTCCGACGACGAGAATACCAAGCTCATGGACGACCACAAACCTGCGGCGTTGTACTTTGAAAACGTCGCATACTCTCTCAACGGCAAGAACATCCTCACCTCGGTTCAAGGAATCTGTCGCCCGGGAGAGGTGACCGCCATCATGGGTGCTTCTGGAGCGGGCAAGACGACATTCCTGGACATTCTGGCTCGGAAGAATAAGCGCGGTCAGGTCAGCGGCGACTTTTACGTCAACGGCGAAAAGGTCAGCGATCCTGAGTACAAAAACGTCGTTGGATTTGTTGATCAGGAGGATACCATGCTTCCCACACTCACCGTGCACGAGACAATTCTCAACAGCGCGCTGCTACGGCTCCCACGGGACATGGGCCGTGCGGCAAAGGAGCAGAGAGTGTTCGAGGTGGAAAAGGAGCTGGGAATCCACCACATTCGGGACTCGCTCATCGGATCCGAGGAAGGCAAGGGCCGCGGCATCTCCGGCGGCGAAAAACGACGAGTTGGAATCGCCTGCGAGCTCGTAACCAGCCCGTCCATTCTGTTTCTGGATGAGCCCACGAGCGGATTGGACGCGTACAATGCCTACAACGTTATCGAATGCCTCGTCACTCTGGCCAAGAACTACAAGAGAACCGTCATCTTCACCATTCACCAACCCCGATCCAACATTGTGGCGCTCTTTGACCGGCTCATCCTCTTGGCTCAGGGGAAAACCGTCTACTCGGGCCCCTTCGCTCAGTGCCAGGCATATTTCGATACGATAGGGTACGAATGCCCGCCTGGGTTCAACATTGCCGACTATCTCGTTGACCTCACCATGCATGCTGGAAGCAGCATGTCCGTCGACGACGGGACCGTCACTGCTGACGTGGCCAGCTTGGGCCCAAGCAGCACGAAAGCAGTCAAGTCGATAGCCAGCATCTCTGGAGCCAGTACGGGTGAGGACAGCGGCGCTGAACCATCCATGTCTCCACGGCCAAAGAATCTGCGTCGCGATTCAATCAGGGTGCGACAGGAGCGAGAGCTTTTCACTCGGAGAAAGCACGCGGCGGATACCGCAGCGTCGTCAGACGCCGGGGCCGAGGACGTTGGTGCATACCGGCTCCAAAGGAACCCTTTCACCAACGTCCTGTCATCGCCCCTGCCCGAAGACCCCCACGATTTGCCGCCCTCTGCACTCACCGGCACTGAGCTGGATCTTATGACGCGGTCGTATGCCCAATCCGACATCGCCAGCGCCACGCACGACGAGATCCAGCAGGCCATATCTGCCGCTGAAGACGCCAACGGCCCGAGTTCCAATGGTTATGACCCCGACGGCCCCAACATCAACGTCTATACGAGTGCTGTTGGGAGGGGCTACGCTCGCGTTGGCTATCTATCCCAGTTCCTCATTCTTTCCCAGAGGACGTGGAAGAACTTGTATCGAAACCCAATGCTCATGCTGACCCACTACGCAATCGCCATCATACTGGCCGTCTTTTCCGGATACCTGTTTTATGGGCTGACCGACGACATCCCTGGCTTCCAGAACCGCCTGGGTCTCTTCTTCTTCCTCTTGGCGCTGTTTGGCTTCAGCACTCTCACAAGTCTAACCGTCTTCGCGACCGAACGTCTTCTCTTTGTCCGCGAGCGAGCCAACGGGTACTATGCGCCTGCAACGTACTTCACGGCCAAAGTTCTCTTCGACATCATCCCGCTGAGGATCGTTCCCCCCATTCTCATGGGGTCCATCATATATCCCATGACGGGTCTGGTCCCCGACTCCACCCACTTCTTCAAGTTCATGTTGGTGCTGGTGCTGTTCAACTTGGCCGCCGCGGCCATCTGCCTCTTTATCGGAATCGTGTGCAAGGACGGAGGCGTTGCCAACCTGATAGGGAGCCTGGTAATGTTGTTCAGCCTGCTCTTTGCTGGGTTTCTTCTCAACCACGATGCCACGCCGGCCGGTGCGTTGTGGCTCCAGACGCTGTCCATCTTCCACTACGGCTTTGAGTCACTTATTGTCAATGAGGTGGTGGAGCTTACCCTCGTCGACAAGAAGTACGGACTAGACATCACTGTCCCGGGCGCGGCTATCCTCAGCTCCTTTGGATTCGACAACAGCGCGTTGTGGACAGATCTTCGGAGCCTCGGCATCTTCGCCGCCTCATTCATCATTTTGGCCTATGCGGCGATGCATTTTCTCCTCGTTGAGAAGCGATAGAGTGTTCATTGGATAGCAGTGTAGTCACACTTGCCCGCCGCAAACGAGTTTGAATGTAACATCGCAAAGGTGTAGGAATAGGAAGACTCACTATGGCCCTAACGTACATATCTCGGACACTGACTAGTATAGATAGTGAGCTGTGCCCGTTATGGACAGCGGCGTTGCAAGGAGAGGGTCTGAGAATTGTCACTTTCGCTCGAATATACGGCTTGCATATTTTGACTGAACATGTGCAAATTGGTGCTACTGGTACACGAATATGTTGTTACTGAGGCTCATGCCCTGTGATTGTACAATTCGTCGAGCGAGAAACAGGAGGTTACTCCATCTTCCCGCCCGTGAGATCCTCTGCGATCCTCTTCTGCCGCTTGACGGAACGATCATATTCAGACTCGTAGTAGTCCATGAGTTTCGTTGAAGTCCCTGTCGATGTCTCCAGCATGTTGGCAATGGAGGGTGGCTTGCCATAGATGCCCCAGGTGTTCTCCGTGGCGCCATAACGATTCACCGCCTGGCTCTGCTTTCTGAAATAGTCCTCGGTGAACAGCTTGTCGATTTCGGCCTTGAGTTCGCTTTCTTGAACAATGAAGTTTGAGGCACTGATGTACAGCTCCATGATGGCATCGCGCCTGGCCTCGCGCCTCGCACTCTCCCTAGCCATGACCTTTGTACGGCTGCGATCAGCGCGAGAGAAGCGCTCGGGATCTGGATACACCTTGGTGTCGAGAACCGAATCCAAAACGGTGCTGCGCGTGAGCCGGTCATCCTCCCGCTCGGGTGCTGCGGCGGCCTGGTTGTGTTCTTCGAAGTTGCGGCTCACTCTGGCGTTGCGCATCTTGTCGCTCTTTGAGCGCCGCGCCCAGAGAGCCTGCAAGCTGCCCTCGAGGTTCGTCCGCCGGTTGTCGGCCATTTCGGCCTTCCATCGCTGGGCCTCGTTGGATGGCTTGCGGTGCTTGGCCGGCTTTGGCGCGGTGCGTTGGATGTAGTCGGGCCGTACTTTTCTGTCCCCCTCGAGCCGTGGGAATATTTCACGCGGAACAGGCAGGTGCCCTCGCACACGCGCTGGCTTTGTTTCGTCGGACTGGGGAGGAGTAGGCAGGCGGATGTAGGAGGGTGACTCTGGAGGAACGTGGTTGGAGCCGAAGGATTGTGAGGTCGTAAAGGTTCGAGATGCCCTCAAGAGCTGGCCGAGGGCGGGCCGAACGCGTGGCGCTGAAGAATTGAGCGACATTTCGCCACGTCCCAGCCTAGAGGTATTGCGAGGCGGGAGAGGTATTGGCGTCGAGCGTGCTGCAATGGCTTCGAGAACAGCAGTGAGCGACGTTTAGTCTGTAGACTCGAGAAAATTGGCTGGGCCGGCCAGAATCAGCCCGGGCCATTGGATTATCCGCCTCCGAGGACCCCTGGAGGCCCAGGTGCCTGGCCAGCCACCGTTTTGCAGAAGGTGGGGCTGTCTCCAAGAAAACCTACCGATTCAAGGGAAAAAAGTTCTGCGACAAGCTCTCTCTCTCTCGCACACGCACAATCAACTTGCTTTCCCGCTGCCTCGTGCGCCTGACGAGGCCAACATCTCGCCATGGGAACCGGAAAGAAGGAAGCGACTCGGCGTGTTCGCCAGGGTAAGACTGGCGATGGCCTCGGCAATGTGCGCGTCAAAGGCGAGAACTTTTACCGGTAAGCTCCTCCCCCCTCTCTCTCTCGCTGTCCGATGACGGTGCCGAGAGGCTTTGACAATCATGGCCGGCTAATGGATTCCAGCGATGCCAAAAAGGTCAAGACTCTGAGCATGTACAAGGAGGGCAAGGTGCAAAGAAATGCAGACGGACAGATCACCAAGTCCGCCACGTACCAGTCGCGGGATATACCAAAAGCTCGAATCGAGCCGAATCGCAAGTGGTTCGCCAACACTCGAGTCGTCTCCCAAGACACTCTCAACGCATTCCGCGAGGCCATGGCAGAAAAGGCCAGCGATCCCTATCAGGTTCTTCTCAAGTCCAACAAGCTGCCCATGAGCCTCATCCGCGACGGCCAGGACACCAACGGCATCAAGCAGCACCAGGCCAAGATGGCTGTGGAGACTGCTCCTTTCTCAGGCGTCTTCGGGCCCAAGGCGCAGCGCAAGCGCGTGAAGCTGGGCGTGAGTAGTCTGGCTGATCTGGCCGACGACACCGAAAAGAGCATGGACACATACCAGGATCGCCTAGAACAGGCGAAGCTCCTGAGCGGCAGGGCCGGTGAGGATGAGGCAGAGGGACGATTATCATTGGCCATCGAGCCTGTTTTCGACAAGGGCCAGAGCAAGAGAATCTGGAACGAGCTCTACAAGGTCATCGACTCCTCGGACGTGGTCATACACGTTCTTGATGCGAGAGACCCCGTGGGGACCCGATGCAGAAGCATCGAGAAGTATCTCAAGGAGGATGCGCCACACAAGCATCTGATTTTCGTCTTGAACAAATGCGACTTGGTCCCTACTAGCGTTGCGGTATGTCAACACCCATTTCTCTCCGTCTCCTTTCCCCTTCTGTGCGAGGACCCCAATTCTTTTGTCAGGACACCTTCCCTCTTTTTCTCCCATGGAGGTCGTCTGTTACAGCATTGGGAGATCAAATTTGCCATTCTCGACTGTCCCGGCCTTGTGTCGGTGGCTGATGGGTGCCGTTTTGGTCACTATCATGAGATGGTCCGCGGGTCGAATGAGTTGAAATCTTCACGGCCCTTTTCGGGGCATCAACTGGAGACTTCTTAGTTATGACTCGCACATTACTTCTTTGTTTATCCTTTACTTGATGTTGTCGTCATTCAAAGACCTTGTTGGCTAACAAGACGACAGGCCGGTTGGGTACGCAGCCTTTCCAAGGAATACCCCACCCTTGCGTTCCACGCGAGCATTACCAATTCTTTCGGCAAAGGCTCCCTGATCCAGCTTCTCAGGCAGTTCTCCAGCCTTCACTCGGACAGGAAGCAAATATCCGTGGGTCTGATCGGTGGTCCGAATACGGGCAAGTCGTCCATCATCAACACCCTGTTGAAGAAGAAGGTGTGCACTGTGGCTCCTATCCCCGGTGAGACCAAAGTGTGGCAGTACGTCAGCCTCATGAAGCGCATATACCTCATCGACTGTCCCGGAGTTGTGCCTCCGTCAAGCACGGACACGCCAACAGACCTCGTACTACGAGGCGTCGTCCGTGTTGAAAAGGTAGAGCAGCCGGAGCAGTACATCGAAGCGGTTTTGAGCCGGGTAAAACGCCACCACATGGAGAAGACGTACGACCTCAAAGGCTGGAATAATGCCACTGAGCTGTTGGAATTGCTCGCAAGGAAGAGCGGCCGTTTGCTACGTGGAGGAGAGCCCGACTTGGACGGAGTGGCAAAGATGATGTTGAACGACTTCATGAGAGGCAAGATTCCGTGGTTCACGCCCGCGCCCGCAGCAGATGACGCTGACAGTGATGGCGTGGGCGGCCGCAACGGTAAGCTGGGAGAGATGCCCAAGAAGCGAAGCCGAGACGAAGCTTTGGGTGGTCTCGCCACGACAGCGGCAGTCGAGAAGGAAGAGAGTGGGGCTGAGACGGGCGACGAGGAGGTTTTTGAGGGATTCGGCAGTGATACCGAGGAGGCGCATTCGAGGAAACCGTCGTTTGGGGCCACCAGTGGTACTCAGAGCGACGAAAGCGAACCCGTTGAGGACGGGAGCCAAGACGAGTCACCACCAGGCGACAGCCCGGCCGGCAGGGACTCGGAAGACGGCCCTGAACCGGAACAAGGGCGGAGGGTCCTGCGACCGACCAAGCGGCGGAAACAATGATGAGTTTGATGATGAAGCCGCTTCACGATTACCTACTCCGACAACAACTTGGTGCACCACGACGGGCCAGGGGGTGCTATGAAAACAGGAGCCATTTGCCACCAGTTAGTTGTATGTAACTACATACCACGAGCGTGAGCTGGCTGGCGTACCGGCGCCGTGGTCAACGGACCATCAATGCCAAGGAGCATCATTACCCAGCACCACGCACGTACGCATGAGCTGCGTCCCGGTGCTCGTAACTGCCACAAGAGCTGCCACGCACCCGACTTGGCTGTTGGCTGCGGCGATTGGATGGGGTTAGCGATCATGCATGCATACATCCGGAGGCGGCGTCGACGAAGCGTCGCCGTGGGATCCTCGCCTCCATGGACCACCATGGGCGGGGACCCTCCATACCGGTTCAGCCAGTGCCAAACGGCGCCCGTCCTCCCCGGAGACGCCACATTGTGCCTAGCACCGTTTGACAGAGGATGTCTGCGGATGTAAGGCGGAGACGGACGATGGGCCATGATCCAGCTGGCCTGTCCCATGCCCGGCATCACAATACAGCACACGGCTGGACTTTAGCGGCCAAGTGCATGAGATGCATAGACAGCTGATGCAAAGTTTGGACACAAGTACAACAAGTCCCATTTCTCCCCAATCCACTCCGTACCCGTGCCCGCTTCGTGTGGTATTTGTTGGACAAGCTGAAATACTCGGGTCGTCGGGGAAGTCCTAATACACAGGTATCACAGTGTCGTTCAAGGTTCTTGTGTAAGATGGGGCAAGGCCGGCAGTATCCGCGCTCCGTAAACTTGCGTCGTGCGGCGAGAGCTGGGCCGGGCGAGACACCGACGATTTCAGGCTCAGGCCATGATCGGACGAGGACGAGACGTGGTCTCGACCGATGCAGAGCCGCGCAAGGTGACGTGAGAGACGGCGTCAGCTGCAAGAGGCTTGCTCTGAGGCTGTAATGCTAGTCGACAGTCGTCTACGAAACCATGCAAGCTCTACTTTCCTGCATATAGTTTCGGCCGGTCTGGAGCCTGGCAGAGGGCTATGGGTATGGGTTGGAGCCATTGGCATGATTCACGGATCAGCACCACGATGGCCTTTCTCTGTAGGCATTCCTGGTTTACGCTTGCTCACGCGTCTATAATACCTGCTCTCTCCCCTTGGGCCCTCGAACCTTGCAGCCCCCAGGTTGAGAGCCGAGGCTGTGTCTCGCCCAGGCCGAGTAGCCAGCGGACCATGGCGGCGGCGGCGAGCGAGGCACTGCATATTGCCGGTTGTCGTATGCCCGTGCGCTGTGGCACGGCTGGCTGTAGCTGCTGATGATGGTGATGTGGTGACTTGTCTTGGACTCTCGCCTCTTTCTGCCTTTTCGTGTGATGTCAAGGTGTCGTGTCGTCATCGGCGCGCGGGATACGATTGCCTTCATCGTCAAAAGGAAACCATAGGGGCATCCGACACCATGAGGGTTAGCGCTGGCAACTTTGCCGCCGGACGTTGGTGGTGGCTCAAAGGTTTGCGTTGCCACACAGCAGTCGGCTTCTCCCGCGGCGTGATCGGGGATCAGATATGGAGGACAGATCCCTGCCCACGCCTGGACCCGGCGATGATTGAGGAATGCGGTGGATAGATTCTCATCCGCGGCAAGGCCACTTGGCAGGTCGTCGAGTTGAGGGTGACTTGGATGACCTGCACAGAGTGTACAACCGTCGCCACTCAGCTTCCCAATTGCCCTGCCACGGTCTGCGCCAGAGCCAACGCAACAAGATGCATTGATGGACCTCGATGCTGCAGTTGCTGTTGCAGTATGTCTTTTACTTTGTACTACAGGCGGTGATTCCCAGTCGAGGTTCGTCTTAGTGTCTCTCTTGTGTCCCAAGGCTGCTCCCCGTGTCTTGTTCCCCTGGATGTCTCAGGCCAGCCATCATCCGCGACCAACAGAGGGCGGTATGCCATGAAAAAGCTAGCCGTTATTCTCTCCAGCTCACGGACCGAGGCTGGGCTCGAAGCTGTCTTGTTCCCCGGCTAGTACATGGTGTGCGCCGCGTCTCTTCTTCCCCGCGATGCCTGGCTATGGCTGCCATCGGATCGGACGCCCCGGCTCGTGCTGTCCTGCCAACGGCCGCCTCTCCAGCGAAGCGTTCGGCATCTGAGCCACCAGTATGCGCCGTGCCATTGACGTTGTTTCGCATGGGTCGCCTCGTATTCGGCCTTTCAGCGAGGTCAACGCCAATGGTAGGTCTTCTGGCCGGCCGCTTGACGATGGGGGTTGGCGAGCCTCGCCAACGGCTGGTAAAGAGCGTGGCCCTCCTCCAGCGTGGCATATATAGCTATACAGAGTTCCATCGGGAGGGTGGTGAGCGTTTCCCTCGTCTTTCCCTTGAAACTAGTGGTCGTTCTTGATTCACCGAGTCTCTCTGACTACTATACTCGTATCAAGTTGCCTTAGAGTCACATACGTATACATACCTTACCCGCCCAACATGGTGTCGTGTCTCCTATCCCTTGGCTTCTGCGCCGCCGTGGCCAGTGCCCTTGTCGTTTGGGCGGACTGCACTCTGCCGCCGCAGCAGAAGACGCAGACGACGACGTGCCCTACCAACCTCAACGGACCGTTCGAGTTCCCCCATCTCATCGTGCCCGTGGACAAGTCGCACCCGGACACGGCCTACGGCACATCCCTCTCTGGCGAGCTGTCATGGACAGTTGCGTCCCTCTTCAACTTTGACATCCCGCCCGGGGACGCGGGCAAGAAGTGCAGCCTCGTCTTCCTCTTCCCCAAGCAGCATGACCTCAAGACGTCCTCGTACACCTTCTCGGGCGACGGCAGGCTCGACTTCTCGGAGCTCAACTCGCCCGCCACCGGGGGCACCACGTACAACAACCGGCCGACCACGGGCCAGGACTACGGCGTCGTCACCGTGGCCCCCGGCAACAGCTACTCCATCGCTACCTTTGACTGCCCGGCAGGGCAGCGTGTGGGCTTTGAGATAATGGCGGCCGGAAACACGTTCCTCAAGTTCTTCCAGGACTTCAACCAGGCCCCCATCGGGCTGTTCATTACCAAGTGTTGAGGGGCCGGGAGTGAAGCAGCTAGGAGTTGGGAGAGAAGGAAGGTTGCTGGAAGCCTTGAAAGGAAACAAACCAGGTCGTGCGAGTATGCCGGATGACGGAGTGAGCGACCTCGACGGCTCATCGTTGAGACGAAAAGCGCATACATGAGTTTAACGTTTATTTATTTTATTTCTCAATCACCGGCAGGCTGGATGGCCTTGATATTTCTAGGACTTGTTCAAATGATGCCGCAGGTAGTAGTTGACACACGCTCCTTCAAAAGGCGCAACGCAACGCCATTGATGAAGGCCATGGAAAGGAAGCAGTGAACAACCTCTTCATGCACGCTTTGTCCAACAAGTCAAGTGATGTACCATCGTAGCATGTGTCGAAGGCTGCACTCGAGTGCAGGACGGATGCGTTGGGAACGTGGGCTTGTGGAGATGGAGGAGCATACATCACTGCGCTCCGATTTACTCAAGAAATGCCGCCGCAGTATTTGCTCCACGGCCATATCAATTGCCTACTTGCAGCGACAAATAAACGTGTTGGGGATGGCTTCTGGCAGAGTGCTGCGAAGCTGAATACAATCGAGTACATAAACCAGATGCGGCTCCTCCATTTCTTCCATGTGGCCTTGGCCCCTCTTTTATTTTGCCCTCCTGAGCTCTCACAACCCCCAGCTCTCGCCTCTCTTCCTTGATGGCAGCGCGTCTTACACACCATCGCCAGGTCAGACGCACTCATGGGCTCCTCCTCATCCAAGACTGCAGCGGCTGCTGGCCGCGGCGCCGCAGCCCGAAAGTTCCCGTCCAGGGCTCCCGGGGCCTCGGTCCCTCACCGCGCGCCCAGGACCAGGACCGAGCCAGAATCGAGGCCGAAGCCGCCGCTGGGGGACGGCTCAAAGGATCAAGGTAGGGCATATGGGCAGTCCTCGGCTACGGAGCAGCTTTGACGCCCAGTTGGGGGTCGAGATGCTGGCAGGGCAGGGCACGACACAGCAACCAAGTGCTAACCCGCCGTCCGTCGCAGCCATCCGCGCCGACGCCATGGACCCCGACTTTGCGTCTGGCGGCTTCTCTCAGCGCCTCCACCAGATGGGCATCGTCCAGCCCAATCCAACCTTCTCGCCCTCGTCGACCGCCGCGCCTCAAGCCTCGACGACCGCACCGCAGGCGCCGGCCGCGCCAATCTTCCCGTCGGCCCGCAACAACACCACGCTCTCCGTCCTCGAGGCTAGGCGGGCCCTTCAGAAGCGAGCCGACGAAGATGTTGAGAACATGGGGCGGGCGGGGTCCCAGGGCAGGCGATTCCTCGACATGCGCGCTGCCCTGGACGCCATGCAGATGCGTGATGGTGGCGTGCCACCCTCGGACATTGAACAGAGACTGCGGCTCGAACCTGGCATCATGGACAGGCTGGGTCGGCACCAGGTGCTGACCCACGTGTCGACCAGCAAATAACAAAGTTGCGAGGCAGTTTCTTGTCATGACGGACATGTACAGCACAGCACGCACATGGGCGAAAGCCCACGAGTTGAGTCAAATGGTCATTAGGATTATCTATTCGACAGAAGACGAGGCAAACAAAAGAGACAAGAGAAGACTAGGAAAACACCCTTGCTGCACATGAATACGCCGTGTGGCCAGCCAGCAGCCAGATTTGATACCGACCGACGCCGCTGCGTTGCATTTCGAAGGCCAGATACCAGACGGTAATTGGAACCGTGGAAAAGCCTCCAGTTGGTCCGGGGGACCTCGTCGACCTTGTTCTTACCACGCTGCGTGGCCACCGTCGATTCGGAGATCGCTGCCCGTCATGAAGCTGCTGGCCTCGCTGAGCAGGAACACGGCGGCGCCGCGGTACTCGCTCGGCAAGCTGAAGCGGTTGAGCATGTTCTCCTTGGGCCACACCTCCCGGCGCTCGGGGTAGTCGTCAAAGAGGTTCTGGAGCATCTGCGTCAGGATGTACCCGGGCGACAGCGTGTTGACACGGATGCCATGCTCGCCCCACTCGGCCGCCAGGCTGCGGCACAGCTGGATGACGGCGGCCTTGGAGGCGTTGTATGCCCTGATGGTCATGGTCAGCCATGGATGGCTCTCCTCTGGCGCATTGGGGCAGGTGGCGACTTACGGCGCGTACATGCCCCTGTTGGCAATGGTGCCGCTCATGCTGGCAATCAAGCAGATGCTCCCCTTTTGCTTGAGGCGCACCATCTGGCGGGCAGCTGCCTGGGCCGTCATGAAAACGCCCGTGACGTTGATGCCCATCATCCTGTCCACCTCCTCCGACGTGTACTCGAGAGCGGGCATCTCGTGGTTGATGCCGGCGGCGGCAATGAGGCCGTCGAGGCGCCCCGCTTGGTCGGCGATGCCCTCCATGATCTTGTTGAGCTCCTCGACATTTCTGACATCCGTCTGGTGGTAGGTGATGCTCGTGTCCAGCTCGCGGCGCGCGCGCTCCGAGATTTCCGAGAAGTTGGACGTCGGGTCATTGGCAGGCGAAGGGAGCCTGTCGATGCAGTGCACTGATGGCGCCGAGGCGTTAGCAGGGTGCTTCTGCCGTGCCCGAAGCCATCCGCATTCCGTGCACAGCTGGGGGCGGGAGAGGGGCCATACCGGTAGCACCGGCCTCGAGCAATGCTTCGGCCTGGACGAGACCGAGGCCCCTGGCACCGCCAGAGACGACAATGACCTTGTCCTTGAGGCTGAACTCGGGCAGCAGATGGGGCCGAGTCGCGGGGCTGAGGTTCTGCTGGACCGGGGTGGCGTGCAGCGTCCGGCTGCGGGGGACGGAGTGGCACCGGCCCACCGCCGGGGCCGCCGCCGGGAGCCCGACGAGGGGCTGCCGGGCCAGCTGCTTGATCGTGGGAGTGAGTCTGGACATGTTGGCCTGTTGTCTGGTGGTTGCTGAGTCGCGGCGTGTGCGAAGCTTGGATGCGTGAGTCTGAGGATGGTGGGATGGGGAGCAGAGGAGCAAGAGCAGCAAACGGCCGAGGCGTTTGTGGGATTGAAAGACGAAAGACGAAAGACGATGCGACGCGAGGAACGGAGAGAAGCGCCGCACCTCGGGGAGGAGAGCAGCAGGTCCCTTTTGTACGGGCAGGAGAGCCAAGGCGGGATGGTTATGGCAAGGGCCAGGCACGGCACGGCATGGCAGAGTAGGGTATGGCGTGTCGGGGCGTGGCGTGGCGTGGCGTTGCGTTATGATGAGCACCTCACCTACCGCTGGAAGCTCGGTGACGAGTCCGTAGGGGGGCCAGTTCGAGATGGCGATGGATCACGGGCTGGGTCGCCCTTGGACGGCTACGGGGCATCGGGTTGTCACGAGGCCAGAGCAGCGGATGGAGGGCGGGGAAGAGGGGGGGATGGGGAGAGGAGGAGAGGGGGAAGGGGAGACGAGACGGG
>PKSG01000243.1:0-17837 GCA_002916505.1 Tolypocladium paradoxum
CGCGTCGTCGCCGGGCGGCTGGTGCTCGTCGGGCTGCGCCGCGGATGCGGTTGCTCGGCCGGCGGCGGCTGGGTGCTCGGCCGGAGGCGACGCCGCGTCGGACATGGTGATGGGTCGCGCGACGGTTGGTTGGTGGTTGTGCTGGGGCGGCGTGGGCGGTGTGCAGGGTCGAGGCGCCGGTGCCGTGGAGAGAGCAGAGGGAGGCTACGCAGCCCGCGCGGCGAGCATTCCCAGCCCAGGCTGCGTCCGCCTGGTCGGTCTGCTGGACCTGCGTCGACGTCGGGTGTCTTGCGTCTGTGAGCACGCGTTGCGGCGACGTGTGTTGTGGCACGCAGCGCAGCGCAGCCAGCCCGTGACGCAACGTGACAGGGCCGTATCTTATCGACACGTGAGCGCCAGCGACGTGCCTGGCGTAGCGCCCGCGAACCAAACTGGCGACGCACTGGACGCACCGCATCGTGGTCTGACATGTGATGCCACCACCTCCACCACCTTCGCAGACCGCCCCTGTTCCGCCGACCATCGTCATCGGTCCTGGTGCGCAGAGTCGTCGTCGCAGCTGCGCCTGGCACGCGTTCCGTGCGCCGCCGACGGACGTGACAGGCCCTGACTGGCTCCACGTCTCTCTTCCGACAGTCACGACTCGCCGTGCACCGCACACACGTCTGAGCGCCCGCCGCGCTCGGGGGCATCATCCCGGGCGTCCACGCTTGAAGGCAGAGCAGGTGATGTGAAACGCGAATCGGCGGGTTGCATGTGCAAGTGGCCAAGCCTCTTGGCCCTACGGCATGCAGGGTGCATGCCTGACCCGTGTATTCCCAGCAAGTGCAGCGTCGCCTATTTTCTCATCAAGGTGTGGCCGCTTTGGCAAACACAACCACCAAGTTGTCTATTCAGATCTATCAAATGGGATACCATGATGTTGTTGCCCTTGTCTTGCGATTGGCGCAGGCAGTAATATCACCTGCCGTTTTGATACGCTGAAGCGGATGCTGACGCTGATGTGCATGAAAATAAACCATGGCTGTAGTACCGGTGACAAGGGTCTCCCGAGAGGACCCTTGAAATGCTGCGACGCCCATTCGCAGATGCCATCTATCACGCCTGTGTCGTCGTCATGTTGATTACCGTCCCATGCCAAGATGCTGTATCATGATGTGTGCAATGCGCGAAACCCCGCCGCCACCAAACTTCGCGATTTGTCTTTGGAGTCAGCCGGGGCGTTCCAATAGAAGAGCCCCTGCGCAACCGTCAGCAACCATTGCACCTTCAGCGTGCATGCGAGTAACATGGGTCGTCAGCATGGAGCCAGCTTCACTTACACCCAACCCCTTTTGCTTGCAGAAGCCGGCCTTGGCCTTGACGGTGTCCGGGTTGTCGTATGTGACGAAGCCCCCATCTGCCCCTACACATTGGGCGGCGACATGGCGCTTGTCCACGGTTTCCTTGCACCCCTTCCGAGGAAGCTGGCCATACTCGAACGTCCCGTCATCGCCACCCCCGCCCCGGAACCTTTGTCCAGGGCCCGTGGCATGTAGAAAGCTCCTGCCGTACGTCGGAATCCCAAGCAGGATTCCTTGGGCCGGAAAGCCTTGGGACATGACATGGGCAACTCCAGATGCCGCCGAGGTTTCGTCCTTGCTCATTGCGTACAGCTGCGCATGGTGGCCGCTCTTGGGCGACCAGTTGCCGAAGAAGTCGTAGGCCATCAAGTTTATAAAGTCGAGATAGTCGGCCGCCACCTTCAAGTCTATAAACTGCAAGATGGCCTTGGTCGCGGGCAGAGCTGCCGTGAGGATGAAACGGTCATCGGGCAGGTGGATGCGAATGGCCGCCAGCAAGGCGACAAAGTCGTAGCCTTGCTTGGCATCAGAAGGATACTCCCAGGCAACTGTTGTTGGTTGCCACGAATGCGCGAGTCAGCCTCATCTCTCACGCCGTGTTCCGGGACAACAAACTCACCGTCGATGCCGTCGAGCCCTGACGCTTCCACCAGGCCCAATGCTGAGCGTGCAAAGTTGTCCCTAAACAGCGTGTTGGCCGCCACAGCGGGATATGTCTGGGACGAGTTGCCTCCGCCGACGGACAAGACTACCTGGAGATGAGGATGCTTCTGCTTAAGGTGCATCAAGGATCCTAAGCCTCCTTGCACGCCGTCGACCGGGGCGCTGGCATCAGCCCACTCGTCGCTCAGCTAGATTACGCAGGCCGCGAGTCAGCAAGAGGCGCTCAGACCTGATGGGGAAATACCATGTGTTGGCATCGACTCACAAACACACCGCCATCTGGAGCAACGCTGGCATACGCGTAGTAGACGTGATTGATGCAGCTGTAGTTGAGCATGCCCGGGGTGTCGCCCTGGTATATGCGGTTGTTGGGGAAGTAGACGGCGTTGGTGTACATGACCCTGGCAACGCTGGCCGCATGCCGTGACTTGCGTGACGGGCGAGACGAGGAGCTCGAGCTCATGTTGGCGGGGGTGACGAGAGCCGTGTGGACTCTGGAAGACAGCGGAGGCTTCAAGGGAGGTGTTGGTGAGGCACAGGGCAAGAACAATGATGGATGATCAGGCCTGGAAGAGAGCGGGTGGCGCTTGTTTTGTAGACGGCATGCTGGCGAGGTGTTGCCAGGATGAAGGGCCAAGGAAGAGGAGGAGGAGGAAGAACGAGCACAGGTCAAGCGGCAGCAAGGTCAGGCATCGAGAGGAGAGGGCCTCTGCCGCCGTCGTGGCCAAGCAGGCCTGTGCAACTACCTACTTATACCAACCGGGACGGCACCGAGAGGCGAGCAGCAAACGGTGAAGCGGTGACCGACGGGATATCCTGGGCCTCGAGAGGCCGGACAGGGGTGGACGGGAAAATTGCGAAACAGGGTCGGTCCACGGGAAGGAAGAATAGGGATACGAAGTACGTACGTACGTAGTCGAATGCCACGATGCATGACATAATTGCGGGGAGGCCGCCGAGCGCCAGTGCGTGCGTCCCTGGACGAGACGGGTCATCTCTGAGGCATGCGATATCATATTATGTATCGGACAGAGGGCCGGGGCCACGAGTCCCAGGAGTCCAGCCAGGACCACGCCCGATTAGGCCGGACATGCGACGTTGACGGCCCACGCCCGGCGCAGTTGGCGATTGACGTCACTATCCTCGACCACATGCTCAGCCCAGGCGATTCCGTCGGGTTCATGGCCGACAGAACCAACGGCAGACCGGAAATTCGACCGATGATCTTGGACGCCGTGGCGCACGATCATCGCCACGGCAAATTAATGTCCACGATGCCTCGCACGGTGGCTCGGCCCATTGACCGGCAGGGAGGCCGGTCGACCTGGTGCCGACGAGCACGGGAGCCGCCAGCTGGCAGCCCTGACGCTGTGGTGAAGCCCATGCCGCGTCAAATACGACGTACACGCTGCATCAGACGCTGAATCAGACTGAAGATTGGAGCAGCGCCTTGGCTCGCGCGAGGAAATACGGCCGAGACGTGCGAAAACGCTAAATCCTCCGTCGGTTCCACCTTGAGTAAGGTCAGCCTCGACGCAAACGACTTCTTCCAGGCATACCTGCCGGGCTGGACCTGGAATGACTTGGAGTTGAAGACCCCGACCGATCCTCGTGGTATGCTCAAGACTGGCCCCTATTTTAGGGGCCAGTGGTTCTCGTGGGACCAACACGACGGCTTGTGCGGCCCGGGCTTTTCCGACCGGGGGGGCTGTTCCGCCGCATGATTTATCATAGCTGTGGAAGGCGTGTACTGTTGTTCAGGCCAGAAGACCTGTGGCCCCGGCCGGATTCGAACCGACAACCTCGAGAGAGGTCCCAAGGAGTAACCACTCCGCCACGGGGCGAACGACTTGGAGTGCTGGACTCCGGTTCTTGGATCCCGGAGAGCCAGCTCAGAGTCAATGAGATGCTTCGGCTCGCCGGTGTGTCTGTCATGACCATGCCGAAACTTGACGGCTGGGAAACTTGGAACGGCAAGAATGGTACGGCTGGTGTGTTCCGCGGCACCGGGGATCAGGTCTTGGGCCCGGTGTCATCCGCCTGGGAAAGGAATCCGGACCCTGACCAACGAGGAGTTTCGTTTCGAGAGACAGAATGGAGCGGGTGGGCAACATCACATCCCACGGAGATGCCATTGCCGGAGCGCCAACCCAAGCAGCAAGTCGTCGACCCGGTTTCGTTGTGCCGAATACGGAACGAACGGGAATACTACTGCTTTCCCTAAATCCTGTCTTCAACTAGGTATGTGTTGCTGTGTGCATTGAATCAACGTGCATGCTAAGACGGCTGTCTCGAAGCTGCCCGTTGCCGCGGCTAATTGAGTTGCAGAAGCAACCGGATTTTGGCTTGTAGCCTTAGCATCTGCAGCACCCAGTACTCAAGGAATCAAGCTCCGGCAAAGAACGTGGTTATTCTTGCCGACCCTGCCGTGAGCAACGAGCCATTCACGGCCACACCCGTGCATGCCAAAAACAGCTGGATCGGCAAAGGCGGCGAGTTTCTTCAACGGACTGTGCTTGGTTCTCACCCTGGTGGGCTCGTGCCATCGCCGGACTGCGGGCAGGGCGACACTGCAGCGATATTCAAATGACAAGCCTGGCCAAGATCCGGGCGGCTCGCAGCTGGGTGACGTGCATGTGCATGGGAATGGGCGCAACTCTTGGCGGTGTTGTTGCGCTTGTTGGTCATCTGTTCGAGAGCGAGAAGAGCGGGCAGGCATCGACAACCAACGCGACATCATGGAGCGAAAACGAAACCAGAGTCGCGTTGACGGACCGCCGGCTATGGCTCTGGTTGGAAGACCCGTGGCAAGCAGAGGCGTGCTCAGCCCTGGGCATGCACGCGGGCAGAATTATCGGGCATCTCCTGCAAACGCCTGCATGCCTGAGGGCAGCATCTTGCGCCGCATGCACCGTTGGGGGTACAGGATCTGCGGATTCAGTGCAGCTGGGCCGCATGCGGGGCCTGCTTGACCTGCCGGCCCGCGCCTAGAGGTCCCTTGGGGCTCATGAGGCGCGAGTCGAGAATCCGGGAGGGTGCAGAGGTGCAACGATGCAAAAGCCTAAAAATCGGGGGCCGCCGACGGACGACTCCAACGACTCGACGGCGGATGGTGATGTGGTGTGTTGCTCCGCAGAAGCTGCCGACAGATGCGCCCATACTCGGCCCAACGGCTGGGCTCGTCCCCATTCATCGCCATTGACGCATCTGCGCACCACCCCCTCGTGGGCCGTGGCCTTGATGCGGAGCAGATGCCTCTGCCGGAGCTATTGTGTCCGCGCGAGTGCCGTTGTTCGCCTGCAGCCCTGGGCTCGTTCGGCGTCGCAGCGCGGGTCAGATCCCACCATGTGGCGTGGCCGGGTTCCACTGCTCGCCGACCAGGCCTCGTACCTGCACCGACATTAAAACAAGGCCCCCAGGACGGGCCCAGGAGGCGCACACCGGCCGGTTGCGACCTTCTGCCTTCCCTCAATCAAGCTGGAAACTGGGCACCGGCTGCAACATGTCTCACGCCGCGCGCGTGCACGAGGTGGTGGCCGACGGTGGCCTGGACTCGTTGGACGACGACTGGGACGCCGACGACGGCTCCCTCTCGCGTGCGTCGACGGCGCCCGACAACGAGACCGTCTTTACCGCCAGCGAACACGGATACGAAACAGACGAGTTTGACCTGTATCCCCTGGAAGAGGCCGGCGGCGACGACGGGAGATCCGAGCTTTCTTGGCAGCTCTCTTGCGCCGAGTCCACGTCGGTGTCTCCCAGCGTCTTCGAGGATGAGGTAGCACACGGCCGACGCTACCATGGCTATCGGAAAGGCCGCTATCCTCTCCCCAACGATAGGCGAGAGCAGCAACGCGAGGAAGCGAACCACGCCATGATGCTGGAGCTTACCGTCGGTGCCCGGTCGCCGAGTTGCTTGGACGAGGCCCGTGCTGACCGTTTGCTAGGGAGGACATCTCCTGTATGCTGACATCGGCGAGTTCCCGCAAAAGATCATCGACATTGGTACTGGAACCGGTACGTCGCTGCATCTCCTGCGCAAGTCGTCAGTGGTGAAGCTAACGAGAGAACGCAGGCAGCTGGGCCATTGATGGTGGTTACAGTCCTCTCCCGTACCACGGCTGCGAGGCTAACATGTCCGTCCAGTGGCCGATCTGTATCCCAGCGCCAGTGTCATCGGCACCGACCTCTCGGCCATACAGCCAAAATGGGTCCCCGTAAACGTGCGCATGTTTGTCGACGACTGCGAGGAGCCCGACTGGCTTCACGGCTCGGGCTACGACCTGGTGCACTTTCGAGGCATGGCCGGTGTGCTGCGAGACTTGGACGGCGTGCTCGCGAAGGCTTACCCGTATGTTCATGGTGCCATACCCACCGACGACTCGCACGGCTGACGATGATGTAGGCGCGTCAAGAACGGAGGCTGGGTCGAGTTCCAGGAAGTCATCCCGCAGATACTCTGCGACGACGGCACAATGGGCCCCGACGATCCGCTGCGCATCTTCTACGACGCCGCCGTCCAGGGCCTGCGCACGTTTGGATGCGATCCCATGCGCACGGCCAACCTCGAAGAGACACTCGACCGCGCCGGCTTCACCAACATCCGCTGCGTCACCAAGAAGATCCCCATATCCACATGGGCGCGCGAGAGGCATTTGAAGACGCTCGGCCTGTTCATGAAGGCCGTCATGCTCGACTCGCTGGACGGGCTGGCCGCGAAGCCGCTGGCGGCCCTCGGCGTCTCGCCCCACGAACGGCGAGAGCTGGTGAGGCACGTGAGGAGGAGCCTCGAGGATAGGAGCGTGCATCGCTATGTCAATTGCTGTTTCTGCTACGGGCAGAAGAAGGAGCAGCACGTGCCGGAACTGGAGTCGTAATTTGGATGGAGGGTGTCTCGGAGTTGCGCGAGGGCGACTGTAGCATATGGATGTTTCGGAAAGGGCTAGAATGGGAAAAGAGGATCCTGGGCAAGGGGAACTGGGGCATCGGGCGCCTGGGTATCAGCAGATGGGTTCCGCCGGACTGATGTCGCGGTGCCTTGGGCTTGGAGGCTGCCGTTGTGCGCTTGCATACCAAGCTATCAGGTGGCAGACCGGAGCAGCGCAGATGCGTGAACTTGTGCGAGGGAAACGGCAGGGGCCACGGCCGTTTGGTTAGAATTCCTACCCCAGACCAGCCGGATGCAAGTCATGAGTTGGATCGCGAAATTGCTCTCCATTGTTGCCGTGCTGTTGGTGGTGCAGTCCAGTGACTCCAGACCAGGACTGCACGGAGCTCGGCTGACAAAGCCGCTAAAACGCCCCAACGTCGCCTTGGAACTTGCATGCGCGAGCTCGAGCTCGGGAAGCGTCTTGGCTTCTTCAACCTCGACCTCACCTCCTCGCCTCGACAGCCATCGCCCAGACACCACGCAAACGACACCCGAAGCTGCGGCTGCATCAGACGGCAGAACCCATCTCGCAGCAGCCTGCGGGCTCAACCCGTCCGCCGCAATGGCGACGTCGACGGCCACGGCCGCGAGGGACACGCCCGCGTCCACCATCCTCAACCACGCCGCGCCGCAGCCCTACCACTTCCGCTTCTCGCCCTTCCTCCGGCAGACGTACCAGGTCGGCCTGGCCCCCGACCGCCCCGCCTGCAAGGCCTTCCAGTCGGGCACCTGCCCCAGCGGCACGCGCTGCCCGGAGCGCCACGCGTCCGACGGCCGCGCCGCGCAGCCCTCGGGCGGCCTCAACTCGCTCGTCTGCAAGCACTGGCTGCGCGGGCTCTGCAAAAAGGGCGAGCACTGCGAGTTCCTGCACGAGTACAACCTGCGCAAGATGCCCGAGTGCAACTTCTTCATGCGCAACGGCTACTGCTCCAACGGCGAGGAGTGCCTCTACCTCCACGTCGACCCCCTGTCGCGCCTGCCGCCCTGCCCGCACTACGACATGGGCTTCTGCCCCCTCGGCCCCCTGTGCTCCAAGAAGCACGTCCGCCGCAAGCTGTGCGCCTTTTACCTCGCCGGCTTCTGCCCCGACGGGCCCGACTGCCGGCGCGGCGCCCACCCCAAGTGGTCCAAGGACCTGGACAAGCCGACGCTCAAGTCGGACGAGAAGAAGGACGACGACGCCCGCATGGAGATGCTCATGGCCGCGCGCGCCGACGACGACGGCGGCGGCGATCGCGGCCCGAGGGACGGCCACAGGGATCGCGACGAGGGCAGGTTTGGGCGCCACGGACGCGGAGGCGGCGGTGGCAAGTGGAGGGGCGGCAGGGACAGGCGGTTCCGGGGCAGAGGGCATTGAGACGAGTGGGCGGGCAAGGCGGATGGAACCAGTCGACAGACGCTGTACAGTATTGGGGCTCACGATTACATGATACCCTGACGATCCTTGGAATAACAAGATTTCTACCATGTGGGTATGAATGGCCATGAGACACCAGATAAATGACAAGGCCGTACTTGAGCCGTGAAAACCTCTATTGTGAAGAAGAGAAGATCCCTTGTCGTACATGTATGCTCATCATGAAATACAACTATGTGGCATCCCTCCGGCACACCCCCACCCTCACGGCGCCGCCGAGGACTCGGCCACGGACGGCACCCAGAGGCTGCTATCCGCCGTCTCCGAGTTCCACACGTTGCGCTCCGACGGCACGGCGACAAACTCGTGCGACGACGTCGTCGTGGCCTCGCCGTCCTCGCTCTCCTCGCGCAACGAGCCCTCGTAGGAGCTCGCCTTCCACGCCGACAGCTCGTCGACCCTGCGGATGCCCATCATCCACGAGACGAGGCCGCGCGGGGCCCAGCGCCCGACGAAGCCGTACACGCTGGCACCGAGGCCGACGCGGACCGAGTCGCTCGTGATGGAGCCGTCGATGACGTCGAAGACGGTGCTGTGCAGGCGCCGCAGCGAGCTGCCCTTTAGACCGCGGATGCGGCCGCCCGAGATGGCGGAGCTGGTCTGTGCGACAAAGTTGCGGCCGTAGACGTGGCGCGCGCCGTCGGGCCACACGAGCGTCTCCTGGGGGTTTCCAGCCGTCGCGATGGCCGCCCGCGTCGGGACGAAGCCAGAAAAGTCAAAGGTGCCCAGCTGCATGTGCGTGACTGGGATATCCAGAGGCCGGAGCTCCGCGGTCAGGACCTCTGTGAAGGCCGAAAGAGCAGAGCAGACGGTGGCCTCGGGGGCGTGGAATGGCGGGTTGATGGAGGAGATGATGGATGGCGTGAAGACGAGGACCTTTGGCGGGATCCATTTCTCGCCTATCGGGTTAAGGCGGGATGTGAGTAGCGGCAGGAATGCCTGGATGGTGAGTATCGGCTGCAGGAGGTGCGTGTTGAAGAGGTCGGCGAAGCTGGACGGGGGGATGGTGGCGATGGGCGATGTTTGGTAGTGCAGGCTGGGTATGAGGATAACCGACTTGAGCGTCAGCTGGTTTGGTTTAATATGCGGGCCGGGCGCCTGTGGTAATTGCAGGTAGCCGGCGAAACGCTCGATGGCTGCACCGGCGTTGGGGGGCTGGATCTGGAGTCAGCAATCAACATTCCTGGAAGACGGCGGCGACAGGATGCGGGGCGTACATCAGTGGTATCGATGGTCAGCGGCCGAACGTCTGGGCGAGAATAGGCATGGACCATGGCCTCGTCCTCGGCAGCATTGCAGACCACGTAGACGATGAAGCCTCGTCTCTCCATGTCCAGAGATAGGGACTTGGTGAGCGGCAGCGTCGGGGACCCGGCAATCACGACGACCTCTGTGCGCCCGCCGTTGCGCGCCCTCTTGGCCCTGCGCGTCTTCCTAAGCGACCGGCTCTTCTGGTACCCCTTGAACGCGACGGTGCCGCAGACGACGATGACGACGCCCGTCAGGATCTTGTGCCTCGCCACCCAGACCTGCAGCTGCTCGAGGGGCGACACGGCCACGACGGCGACGGGCGGCCTGACGGGCGGACTCGGCCGCACGGAGTCGGGGATCCATCTCGAAGCCGCGAGCGTCTCGCGGACGACCTGCGCGGCGCGGTCGACGTTGAGGTCGATGAAGTCGGCGACGACGTCGGAGTACTGGCGCAGGTGCACGGGGATGCTCGAGAGCTGCAGCACGGAGCTCCGGTCAGCAGCGGCAAACGGCGACGCAACGAGGGGCTCCCGGGACATGGGCATACCGCGTCTAGGAACTGCTGGTCGTCGGCAGACATGGTGGTGACGCTGGTGTTTGTGGCATGGAACAGGGAAACAGACGCTCAGGCGGCGTTGGGCTGGTTCACATGACGATGCTGGCCTGGGACGGAGTCTGTCGCGATGGGTGGAGATGGCGGTTTGCTTCCGTCAGCGATGGGCAGGGATTGCGGGGGAGGGCGCCGAGGTTCCGTGATTGGCACCAACAGCTGTGGTGGAGCCTCTCTTGATGCTGCAACATGTACGGAGTACTTCGTACGGACTGCCTGCCTCCATAGATGCAGGCCATCTCCGCCACCAGCACAAAGTCTACAGCTCACACACATGACGATGGTTACGTCCGTATAGAGTCCAGTAATAGGTTGTGGTTTCGGTATATATATAAGGAAGAGAGATATCCCGCGCGAGGTTGGCTTTTTGGGTCGCATTGGTGGAACTGACGAGGTCATCTCGAGGGACGAGTCTGCTCGGTGCACACCACGGCGCGGATCGGACCTCTGAACATCTAGACTTACAACGAAGTGTCGACAAAGAGAATATGATCTGACCGCGAGAAAAAGACAGCAAGCACCAAGATTGCGGCATTCTTTTGGATGAGTGATGTTTGGCGTTGGCGTTCGGCTGCATCGACGGTGTCTCCACACCGGGGCTAAGCGGCGGGAACGAGAACCGCTAGCCCAACTAGGTAGCTCCAGTGAGAAAATGCGGCTGCAGGATTGTGTAAGTTGCTTCAAAACGACCCGTCGGGAGTTTTGGCCGCAAAGTATCCTCATGAGTCGGTTTCTTGCACGGAGTACACAGGTGTGGTTTCACAGGTAGGTAAGGTACCGAAGAGATTATGTTCGTCGCCGACATGCGCCTGTTGTAAGCCAAGCACGGCAACGGCATGTTTCTCCCCAACGCCACCGCTGTTGAACAAGAAGTAAAGGAATGCAGTTGCACAAGTAGTGCTTCGTATCTCCAACCAACCATGTCGAATCCCGAAGCCATCATTGACCAATCCGACTCGGCGGCCGGCGGACAACGGAGAGCAACCAGGAGCCCTGATACAGGAGAGCCCGCGACGCCCCAAGAAGGTTCCCAACCAGGTGCCCCCAGGGCCCCGGAGTCTCCCCACATCGCCCGCCCGCGACTCTGCGGGGGGGCTTCAGGCGTCTCCAGTGGCCGGTTACAGCGGACCAGCGGTCCCGCACCAACCCCCTGTAACAGCCGGCTCGGCCAGTAGCAGGTGTCATCACTCCCCTATCTCGTGACCTGCGCACCATCACTTACACCTCTCACTTGCATCAGTCTCGACCCGACTTGTCTCTTCCCATACCACATCTTCAATCCATCCTCGCCTCCCTTCTCCTGCCGAGTAAGGCAGATCTCGACTCCACCATGTTCCTGTTGGAATACTTGCAACATCGCCGAGACTGGTACGTAAGAGGTCCTTTTTGTCCTTGATAGCTGTGTCTGTTTGTATTCAGAGCGAAGAGCCGACACTCACACCTCTCCGCTAGCCGGTTCAAGCAGGATGAGCGCACTGGCCGCATCAGGGCCCTCACTGCCTACCACGCTCCCTTCAGCGTCCTTGACCGCGAGACCATCAACCGGCCCATCGAGGAGCTTGTCCAGGACGTGCAAAAGGATCCCAGCAAAGCCTCAGACCTTCTCCTCACGTACGGCAAGGTCGCCCTGAAAGCTCATGCGAAGACCAACTGCGTCACCGAGATCCTCATCAAGGATGCCGAGAAGTGGATCAAGGATGGGTCCATCAACTTCGAGGGTCCTCTGGCCGGTATCCCCATCAGCCTCAAGGACACCATCGACGTCAAGGGCTACGACAGTACCGTCGGCATGACCTGCAAAGTCCGCGACCCGCGGCCTGAGGATGGCGCCACGGTGAGATTGCTCAAGGATCTCGGAGCTGTACCCTACGTCAAGACCAACATTCCCATCACCCTCCTCAGCTTCGAGTCTGCCAACGACATCTGGGGCCGATCCACCAACCCGTACAACAGCAAGTACACGCCCGGCGGCTCTACCGGCGGCGAGGGTGCTCTGCTGGCGCTGGGAGGCCGAATCGGTATTGGCAGCGACGTTGCCGGCAGTGTCCGCTGCCCTGCCCACTTCTCCGGAATCTACTCGCTAAAGTGCTCGACTGGCCGCTGGCCTAAGCTGGGCATGAGCACCAGCATGCCCGGTCAGGATGGCGTCCCTGCCGTCTACAGCCCCATGGCCCGAACTCTGAACGACCTCTTGTATTTTACCCGCGCGGTCATCCAGAAGGGCACGTGGAACTACGACCACTCTTGCCACCCTATGCCCTGGCGATCCGACCTTGTCAAGGAGTACAAGGAGAAGAAGACGATGCGCGTTGGTGTTTTCCGCACAGATGGCGTCATTGACCCCAGCCCTGCCTGCAAGCGGGCTTTGGAGATGACCGAGGCTGCTCTGCGCAGGGCTGGTCACCAGATAGTCGAGATTGACCCCCCTTCCCCGTACGAAGGCCTCTATCTCGCGTCACGGCTTCTGTGCGCCGACGGGTTGGGAACTGTCGAGGGATTTTTACGCACGGGCGAGTGGAACGACCGCGGTGCCGCGCAGATGAGCTACTACGCCAAACTCCCCAGGGTCATAAAGTACACATACTACCTCTGGGTCCGGTACGTTCGCCGCGATCCCCTCTGGGCCGGCCTGCTCCGCGACTGGCACCCGACAAGCACTCAGGAGTACTGGGCGCTCATTGCGCGGAGAGAGGCGTACAAGCGCGGCTGGTATGAGATGTGGGACGACGCCAAGCTGGACTTTATCATTGCGCCTCCCAACGCGACCCCCGCCGTGCCGCACAATGGCATGCATGATGCTGTGAGCAGCTGTGCTTATACCTTCCTCTTCAACCTGGTAGGTCGATTTGACCCTGGGTATGAGCGTAACTGCCTGGATACTAACAGGGAGCAGATTGACTACAGTGCCGGCGTCATGCCCGTCACCCACGTAGATAGGATCAAGGACAGGCTGCCGAGCAATTTCAACATCAGGAAACTAAACGGCATCGCCCGTGGTGCCTACAAGCTCTACGATGCCGAGGCCATGCACGGGCTGCCCGTGGGTGTTCAGGTCATCGGACGACGGCTGGAAGAGGAGAAGGTCTTGACGCTGATGGGGAGGGTCGAGGATGCTCTCGGAGACGACAAGTTCAAGCTTCTGGAGGTTGACTAAGTGGCTCCTGTGGTAGACTTGCGTGCGGTTGTTTGAAACAGTATCCTAGCAGGGCAGGGTGTTATGCGTAATGAATCCATGCGTCTAGACGTGCATGAGTGGTGGCGTGTGTATGGCTGGTCAGAGTGATTGCAGCTTGATATCCTGACCATCCTATCCGTTCTGTCGTAGCTGCTGACAACCTCGTCGGAAATAACGGCGTGCGGGCCGCCCAGCATGCAAGATGACGTCCAGTGCTGGCGCTGGTCCTGGCGGGTCCGATCCCGGCCTGCGCCAGAGCGAAGACTTCAGATATAGAGGAGGCCTAAAGCACCGCAAGACTACACTCCGCTCGAACTATAAAACTCGATCCAAGTAGTCTTTTATTCTCAGTCCAAGTGCTGTTTCGCACCTATTACTTCTCATCAAATTAGCGGACGGAGAAGACCACTGGGACGCCAATGTACGTCCGTCCCCTATATCGAAGGCAGCATCACCTGGCACCGTCAGAGAAATCAACCTGTTTCCATGATGAGCTACTCCGAAACTGATGTAGGACTACCAGCACTCTGCTTCGTTTGTGCCCAAGCTGGTGGGCAAGATTGTGCAGTGGTTGGACTTGCAAGCGTACACGCCGGGCTAACCGCCGACGGCGTCTTCGCCTTCGAGATGGGCGGGCTGGGCAACGTGGCCGAGAGGGCAATGTGCGAAGAACATGGGACGTTCGGCGGTATCTTGTTTCTGAAGTAGTAAACGGAGCACAGATGGGATTAATAGCTATCCAGGGTTGTTGTCATTGGCTCACAAAATCGTTTTAGCTCGGCTAAGGTGCCATTGCTACTCACTTCATGGTAGAAGTTGAGATGACCAGATCCATCGGTGATGATGCCATTGGAGTTTGTTCCTCGCTGGAGGGCTGCGGCGAAAGAACCGTTGACGACAGCCTTGACGAATCTGTAGCTGTTGAGGCGAAGGTGTATCGCGGTTCGCGAGGCCAATCTGAGTAATAGGCTAATAGCACGTTGAAGGCAACCGAGTACAAGAGTGTATGCGTACGAAGTAGCAAGGGTTGAGGTCGTACCTGGTCGGTGCCTAGATGGGTATACCTTAGGCTTAGTCATCGCCACTGGGTACCAAGTCAACTTCCTCCCCACAAGCGACCACCTCTCACTTCATCACAAGTCCAGCTGTCAACCCAACGGTGAACGGCGGTTGAAATCACGCCAGGGGCGAAGTGGCCGCAAGGCACGCCCCGTGACGTGTTCATCTGTGGTTCACCCCTCCAGGGCTGTCTGAAGATGAACGCTGGCCGGCTACTTATTTCCTGGACTTCCCTTGAAGTCGAGTCTTCCGTTATCGCCCTGTTGGTGCACTACTTCGCACGGCACTGCTCTCGTTGACGACCCCTTGTGTGCCATGCCGGAACGAAACCGCCTCATTCGCTGCTACGTCCACTTGGACAGGGAGTCTCGCGCAGGCGATGCTCTACAGACGCTGAAGAAGGTGGCCTCGCTGGTGAAGCCCATCATGCGGAATCGTGGGTGGACGGTCGGGCTGCTCGCCGAGTTTTACCCGCCCGAAGGCAATTTACTCGGTATATATCCCACTTACCTCGGACTGACTTGCTAGCTCACGGACTGACCCTTTCCAGGCCTGAACGTGAACGCAGGGAGGGAGATATTCCTGCGGCTGCGGCACGACTACAATCGCACGCAGTTCTTGCCCTTTGAGGAGGTGGTTGATACGATGCTGCATGAGCTGTGCCACATCGTCCACGGCCATCACCATAGACGCTTCCATGCACTATGGGACCAGCTGCGTGACGAGTTGCAGGGTCTCATGATGAAGGGCTACACGGGCGAAGGTTTCTTGTCCGAGGGTCGTCGGCTGGGCGGTACGATATTGCCGGCCCATGAAGTGCGTCGCCTCGCCCGTGCAGCGTCACATAAGCCTCGCGACCAGTCTTCTGCGGCGACATGGGGCCGTCGCCTAGGCGGAGCGGCGCCGCGGCCCGGCCAGGACGTCCGCAAAGTCATTGCGGACGCCGTCGACCGGCGCAACGAGGTACTCCGCGGATGCGCCTCGGATAGGCTCAGCGACAGGGAGGCTCACGAGCTGGCGGACGCGGCGACGAGGAACGGCTTCCGGACGCAGGCTGACGAGGACGAGGCCAACGAAGTCGCCATAGCACAGGCCCTGTGGGAGCTGGTCCAGGAGGATGAGAGGAAGAGGCTCGGGGACGCATACGTTCCACCATCGGCGGCAAAGCCAGAGGGCTACAGATGCAGTTCCGTCGTTTCTGGCCAGCCTTGGAGCCACCACGCACCAGGAGCCGTGGAGGCTGCACCAAGTTCCAGAGCCTCCACATCGGACGTGATTGTGGGCAGCTGGCAAACGAGGGCGCCCAGCTTTTGGGCGTGCAAGGTTTGCACCCTGCACAACCCTCTCCAATATCTCTGCTGCGACGCCTGCGGTGCGGAACGCCCAGCGCCGACGAGGAAGGGGAAGCACGGTGGTGAAGTGTCAGGCTCCGCTCGGTCACAGCCGGCGATGATTGACCTGACGCAAAGCCCGCCGAGAGACCGAGGGCGCCGTGCGTAACCAACCCCCCACGCGGTCGGTTCCGCCGATGTGGACCTGCGAGATGTGCTGTTGAACGGCGATGCGATGGAGTGTCCATGGTGGAGATGCGGGAGCTGCGGGCGATGGACAACTCGCGGTGGTAGGTTGCGTACGAGTACAGACGTGTCCCGCAGGCCGTGTCAGTTGGAATACAATAGTAGTTTCAATGCACTTTGTACCTAGACTCTATCTAGACCATGTCTGTATCTCTGTGTCGGTACGGACGTATGTATGGCTCGGGCCGCCGCTGCAAGCATGGTTTGTCGGCGAGCTTGGGCTTGGACAGCGGACTGCTGCGGGTTATTAGCTGCGTATGTACTTCGTATCAACCCGGCCTTAACGCAACATCACGGAAGGCGTCGATTGAAACTGGAGAGATCGACCGAGTGGGACCCTCGGCCGGAACCTGTCGTGCAACCAGGCAGGGATCCAGGGCTGCCGGGACGGCTGAGAGAGGAGTCGGCGTCTTGAGTCCAGGTCGAGAGGGTTGCCCGAACAAGTACTTGTATGATGGACTATTCCGACATGGGTGAAGCAGAGCAACAAGCGGCAACACGCAATTGGATGGGTTTGCAGCAGCAAAGGGATCCAGCACACATCCAATCAATGCTGGTCTGTCTTCGCTAACTGCTAGCGGCGCGTGTCCGCAACCAACGTCGAGTCTGGAATCGATCAGCGCCCGACAGGCGTGGTCTAGACGCGGGTGGACCACTGGCGGCGGCGGGTCGGGCGCCGGGGGCCCCTGCGTGCAGTGGCTTAACTTTGGCAGGCATGGAGCGCTGGGGTGTCGTGCAGCGCGGCGCACCGCAGCGCAGGCCGCAGACGATAGAGGATTTTGCTCGGCTTGGCAATCGGCCGGTGCGGCGGCGCAGATCCTTGGTGCACTGCGCTGACTTCATGCCCTGGTCACCGCGCAGGGACGTGGCTCGAGCATCGCCACGGTTGCGCGCAAGGTTGCGTTGTGCCGCGTGTACTTCGTACCGTCGCCCGTGTACGGGTGCGTGTGCGTTTGCTCGGATGGGGGAAGTGTCTGTTGGAATGCGTCGGCATCGTCAGACCGTTCAGACGACGGGCGGGAGCCTCAGTGGAGCCTGGCGCTGAAGCCATGGGCTTGGCTGCTGATTTAGTCGACGTGTACGAATACGGACTATTAGCGTATTACTCCGTAGCCCTCTGTGTAACCGGCCGGCCTGGGCCGGTCGAGCTCAGGCGAGCCCAGGCCCCGTGTTTCTATTTTCTTTCTTCTGTCCTCGTGTGTGCCCGTACAGTGTAACGCGAAAACGGGGCTGCAGCTGACCCGATGGGCGGCGGTTGTGAGTCGTGGTTGTATCCGTATCCTCGCCGTGTTCCGATGGACGAGACAGGCCTCTTGGCGGGTGGTCCGTCTGGCAAGGGCTTGATCTGTTGCCGACGGAAGCCAGCGCCAACGAGAGAAGCACGGTGAATAACCTTGAATGCCCAACCAACTTGCAGTGGCGACGACAAGGGCCTGTCCGAGCCGCACCAGCGCCGTCGCTGTCGGCTGCTTCCATGGTGGTGTGGAATCTGCCGTTGGCGCTCCTCAGCCTGGGCCCTTGTTGTGGACTGATGAGGCAGCCCAACGCTGAGTGCCTTGCCTGTTCCGTCGCCACCAAGTACGGGCACTGCCAACACCCGTTCATCACCAGTGGCCTCTGCAACAGCGCCCGCAAACGACGAGCGTGTGCTCGGAATGGAAGCCTCATCGGTCCCCTTTCCGGCTCCTCTACGAAGTGCCCCCGACAGCCAACCCAACCCCAGCACAGAGGGGAGAAGATTTGCCCGCAGCGCCAGGATCGGATTGTTGTGCATCGGTCCCTGCCAATCCCCTGCTCTGGCCCCTCCCCCCC
>PKSG01000243.1:17933-32308 GCA_002916505.1 Tolypocladium paradoxum
GCCTCACCTTTGGCCACTGGATCATCCATCCGTTCACCACTCGCCCGTGAAGCGAAGCGAAGCTCTGGCCTCCCTCGGGTGTCGAGGTTCCATATCCATTTCCAGGCTACCGATCTACGGACGTACTCCGAAGCTAGGTGCCTCAGGCCCGACTGCTGCGGTGTGGTACGAAGCACCTCCCACTGCCAGCCCCGGCAGAGGTCAGGGTCCCCATCCACCCACCCATCCCTCCATCCAGCCCTCCATCCCGTGCGCTCGCACATGCCCCCGTCCCCAGGCTACCTACCTGATAGGTAGACGGACCAGATCTGCCTGTCTACTCGTAGAAGCCCTGGCCTGGTTCCCTCTCGCATGTCCAGACCTGCCCCTTTCCCACCCCAGGACCGAGCCACCATTGATCGTTACGAGCGTTGCTGCCGGCATCGTCGTCCGGGCCGAACCTCCATTGCTGCTCAACCTGAATCTGCCGCCGATTGAGCCTCTACGATCGCGGTGCCTACCATTGGCAGCCGGCCTCGGACCTACCCCAAACGATCGATCGCGGTGGGACGTCAACGTCCGCCTGGCCTGCCGTGCTGCGTCGACGGCAGCAGCAGCACATCGCTGGAGCCGCCGCCACCACGCCATGTTTCGCCCTGGCCGCATAGCAAACGACGTTTGGTGACCTTGCATCTTGCCTTTCTTCGACACGGCTGTCGGCCGCGAGCTGAGCCGAGCTGAGCTGCGCTGCACTGCACTGCGCTCGGTGCCGTCACGCTCCATCATCTCCATGGGACGGGGCGAGCGAGCCACACGACATGACCTCACCTGAGAAGCCTCGCGAACGCAGCCAAGCACGAGTTGTGAGGCCCGGTTCCGCTGCTGACGAGGCCTCGGCAGGCCAACAACATGTCCTGGATACCGAGCCTACAGACCACGTCGCTCCCGCGGGGGCAGGCACCTGCGAGTTGACGAGGATAGCAACGGGCGATTCCACCTTGACCAACCGCGATGTCAGCCCTCGCTCCGTCGGCGGCGGCCGCTTCCTTCGCGATCCTCTTGGACTCCCCGCCACCGGCACCCGTTCGCAGTCCCAGAGCCCCTTTCGGCTCGCCATGCCGTCGATATCCCCGGGCCAGCTCGCCTTCTCAGCCATGCAGTACCTGCCCGTCCCGATCCTCGTCTTGAACAACCTCAAAACCGTCGTCCTGGCCAACGAAGCAATGGGCAGAATGATGGGCATCATTACCGATGACACCGACCAAGACGATGCCACGGCCACCATCGAGCGCCTGCGCGGACAGACCCTGTCCCAGGTCGGCATCGACATGCTGCAGGACGGACGGCCGGTCTGGATAACGTGGGAATCGTTCCTGGACTCGCTGGTCGACGACGTTGGCGTTCGGCCGCCTGTCACTGGGACGAAACGACGAGACTCTCACTCTGGCGCCGGCGATGCTACGCCAACCATCGGGCCTTTGGGCAGCTCGGAGCGACGTCGAAGCTCATCCGAGCAGTCGAAGCAGGATGCGGTGCTTGAAGTTGTGATAAGCCGCAAGGATATCAGCAAAACTACCTTTGACAGCCGGTACAAGGCCAGAGAATCCGAGTACCAAGCCTTCGCCAAAATGATCGTCAACGTATGGGAAGTGGAGGACCGGCAGACGTATTTCACACTGACATTTACCAACACACAATCGACCCTGTCCATGCCTCTAAACACCAGGAAATCCATTGCGAGACCAAGCGTCCTCGAGGCTGCCGATCGAAAATCCATAGCCCACTCGAATCCCTCATCCGTGGCCTCGAGCCGCGACTCCAGCTCGCCATCCTTCCACAGCCCAGGCGTCGTCACCATGTCATCGAGCCCGTTCCCCCCGATGGGGCCCCCATCCATTGCGGCGCACTCGAGCACGCCGTCGCTGCTACAAAAGATAATTCTGATGAAGGACGCACTGCTCGACAATACCCAGATGCCAATCGTGGCCATGTGGAAGGATGGCAGTGTCAGCTTCCCCAACAAGGCCGCGAGGTTGCTGCTGCGCAAAGATGCCGACCTGGATGCGTCCGTGGACGGATTCGACCTCCTCCAGCATTGGCGGATGTGGACCGAGGACTTTGGCAGGGAGCTGGACATCAGCGAACATCCTATGTCGACACTGCTTAGAACAGAATCTCCGTTTGCAGGCATTCGTGTGGGCATGATCGATCGAGACGGACACAAGATTGTGTACGACGTGTTGGGCGAAGCAATCCGCGACGACACCACGGGCGAATTTCTCGCTGGCGTTGTTACCGGGAGAGATGTCACCACAATGACGGAAGAAATCACGCAAATCAAAGAACGTGACGACGAGCGGTTCAAGCTCATCTGCGATACCATGCCGCAATTGGTGTGGACTGCAACTCCGGACGGTCTGCACGACTTCTTCAACACGCGGTGGTACACTTACACTGGCCTGACGCCAGAGGAGTCCCTTGGGCTAAGGTGGCAAAGCCCGTTCCACCCGGATGAAATGCCAGAAGCCCTTGCCCGTTGGGACCACTCCCTACGCACCGGTGACCCGTACATGATGGAGTATCGGTGTCGCAGCAGGGAGGGCGAGTGGAGGTGGTTCCTCGGCCGCGCGTTGGCCGTGCGAAATAAAGACACTGGTGAGATTGAGAAGTGGTTTGGTAAGTCGATATCGAACTAAAGGATTCCCGTTCTTGCCTTTAACGTTCAACTAGGCACATGCACCGACGTCCACGAGAGCATGCAGACCAAATTCAGCGCCAAACGCACTCGACAGCAGCTGCTCAGCGTTATTGCCCATTCTCACGTTACCATCTTTACCGTTGACCCCGGTCGCCTGGTCACCATGCTCGAAGGCGCACTAATCTGGAACAATACGTATGAAGAGAACCATGACGGGAGTCGATGGTTCATCGGCGAGAACATGTACACAGTGTTCAACCGTCTCACCGAGCAGCTGCCGGAGGGCGAGCGACCAGAGTTCCTCCAGCCAATCGAAGACATACTAGATGGGAAGTCGACCGAGGATGTGAAGGAGCATTCAATTGGTACGAGCATTCCGGCGCTGTTGTGTTGGTGATGCGAACTGACGCAGTGCAGATGACCGCTTTTATCGAACTCGATTCCTGCCCATGTACGGCAAAAAGTCCCAGGACGGCAAGGCGACGAGCGAGAGTTGCATCGAGGGAGTCATCGGCGTCATCATGGACGTGACGGAGCTCAAAGAAAGGGAAGAAGCCATACGAGAGCAGTCCAGGGAGAAGCGCCGGGCCATGGCGAACGAGGCCGCTGCCAAGGAAGCCAACAGACTAAAGAGCCAGTTCCTGGCCAACATGTCACGAGATTCGAACCCCAATCACGGGCGTGCTGGGCATGGCGGAGCTCCTGGGCGACATGGAGCTGGACCAGGAGCAGCGCGATTATGTCGACAACATCCGGAGCTCCGCAACATCCCTGCTCACCGTCATCAACGATATTCTAGACTTTTCCAAGGTCGAGTCTGGCCGGCTGGATGTGGAGGAAGTCCAGTTCTCGCTGTCCCTCATTGTCAAGGAAGTGGGAAGAATGCTCCAGTTCGCCGTCGAGCGAAAGAACCTGGACTTCCAGTCAGACATTGGCGGCGACATCGAGAATGACATGGTTGTCATTGGAGACCCCGGCCGCGTCCGCCAGATCATCACGAATCTCTTGACAAACAGCATCAAGTTCACGAACCAGGGATACGTCCGGTTTTCCGTGATCAAGGAGAAGGAAACCGCCGAATCCGTCGAGATCAAGTTTGTGATTGAAGATACGGGAATCGGGATCCAGGAAGACGTACGCAAGAAGCTCTTCCAGCCGTTCAGCCAAGGAGATGCGTCCACAGCGCGGAGGTTTGGCGGAACGGGCCTGGGGCTCACCATCTGCAAGAACTTGCTGGACCTGATGCGCGGCCGCATCACCCTGGAGTCGACCGTGGGAACCGGAACAACAGCCACGTTCTGGATCCCATTCAACAAGCCGCAAGGCCCGCGAGAAGCGGGTCTGGTGCAATGCGGAGCCATACCCGATCGACTGCAGTCCGAGCTGGGCTTGTCATGCAACAGTTCAGAATACGAGCAGGTCGCGGGCGCTTCTACCGGGTCTGATGGCGCACCGCTCCCGTCGTCCGTGCCGCGCCGACGCCACTCTATACGGACGCCTCCAAGCGTCGACCAGGATCTTCCCCGGTCGGAACGAGCCAGGATGCATATCCTGGTCGTCGAGGACAAGTAAGTGCTCCGAGCATCGTGTGCGGTAGTCCACAATCCTAACCTCTGCTCAGCCCCGTGAACCAAAAGATCGCCACCAAGACCATTGGAAAGCTTGGCTTTCAGGTCACGGCCGCCTGGAACGGCAAGGAGGCCCTAGACTATTTGATGGGCACATTGCAGGGGCACAACACGAAGCCAGATATGATCCTCATGGACGTACAGATGCCCGTCATCGACGGCTACAAGTGCACCCATTTGCTGCGGCACCACCTCCCTTACAAGTCGATACTCCAAGATGTCCCGATTGTGGCAATGACAGCTTCTGCGATCCAGGGCGACCGCGAAAAGTGCACAAAGGCCGGCATGGACGACTACCTCGCCAAGCCGGTGACCATGGCAATTCTCGAGAGAATGCTGATCAGGTGGTGTCTTTCGCGGCGGCAAATTCCGGCTTCGCAGGACACATTGGCGTCCGACTGCTCAGAAGTGAGCGAACACTGCGACAACGCCGACATCCCCCACATCGGGCTCGAGGACGAGAACCTGTCGCCGACTGATCGCACCTCGGACGACTTCTACAACAGCGCAATTACGCCGCGGCCACTGACGACGAACGGAGAGCCCGAGCCTTCGCCGTTTGACCCGCCTGCCGCGGCCGAGCTTGCTCCACAGATTAGACGGCCAGAGGGCGAGAAGGAGTGGTCCAACATGCTACAGGAGACAAAGTTGATCGACGCCGCTGGCGGCCCAGGCCCGACGAATTTCAGAAGCAACCCATACCAGGAGCCTAGGGTCGGAGAGGCTCTCACGGAGGAGAACGTGAAGAAGTTGAAGAGCGAGACCAGCTAAGAGCGAGACCGGCTGTCTCGGCGCTGGCACGTCCTGAAGCTCGACACGGAGGCAGGGCGTGTATACTGTACAAATCGGAGATGATGTCATCTGATTTCGGCGTTGATTTGCAAGTAGCACGGCGCATGCACTGTGGATAACGACAGGTGGGTCACAGAAGTGACGGACTCGATGGGTTGTTCGCACTGGGCTGTTGTTGGGTTTGGACAGGCCCGGGATGAGCTCCACTGTCGTTGAGAGGATGACGAAGACATACACGCCAGGGTATAATGCCACGTGGATAATGTTATCGGGGCTTCAATTTCCTTGTTGCTGATACACGTCTATGGGGAACAAAAACTAGACGGACCGGACATGCTTGGATTCGGGGGCTTCTTGTTCCATCTTCTGGGAAGCAAAATACGGGAGAGGTACTTTGGATCAGGTGACTTGGACGAACTCTTGTAACGAGACATGCGGTTGGCGAAATGCCGACAATGGAACCACGGCTGGATGCGAGTGGCTATGAGTGCATAACCCTTCCCCGTCCAGGTCCACGTCTTGAAAGAGAAGGGCAAGACAACAGGCTCAGCACTCGGATATAAGCCACATGGACCTCGCCAACTTGAAGTCGAAACTCGTGCATTGATGATAAAAGACGACGTGTAAGCCGAGAAGCGCTGCGCTCAAAAGTGCTCTTTCCAGAAACGAAAGTGGACCTCGGGCGCCGCGGCCGACTTGCAGGCGGACTTGATGTCGCGAGCTGCGATGGCCGTTAGCCCCTATTCATGGCAATACATGGGATGGCGAGCAGAGAAGGGTACATACCGGCTGCCGAGGGGCCGCAAAAGTAGACGCCGACGGTCGTCCGCATGCTGCCCTCGAGCCCGCCGAGGTAGGTCCGGTCGAGGATGCCGTCGCGCATGGTGGTGAAGAGGCGGCGGAAGTCGGGGCGGCCAAAGCGGGTGCGCGACTTGAGCTCCGTCAGGGGGTCCATGTCGGCGCCGACGCTGTTGAGGACGATGTTCTGGGTGGTGTCCATGTCGAGCTTCTGGGTCAGGTAGGTGTGGATCTTGAGGAACTCGACGCCCGAGGCGCCGGGCAGGCGGGCGGCCTCGTTGGACTGCTCCTCGAGGGAGGCGAGCAGGGTCTGGAACCACTCGAAGGAGCCCGTGTCCTTGCAGACCCAGATGAACTCGACGCGGCGCAGGCGGGTGGGGGGGTTGGGCGAGTTGCGCAGGTGCCAGATGTTCTTGAGGATGGCGCCCCAGGGGGTGACGCCGATGCCGGTGCCGATGAGCACGGCGATCTCGTTCTCGAAGACGTCCTCGGCGGGGGCGCCGTAGGGCCCGTCGATGCGCAGCGAGGGCATCTGCTGGCCGTTCTGCAGGGCCACCTCGTACATGCCCATGGGGTCGAAGGCGTCGTAGAGCTTGGCCTGGGCGCTGCCGGCACCCGTGGCGTCGCCGAGGGCGCGCGTGAAGTCGCCGACCTGGCGGACGTGGACGGAGACGTAGGGGTCGAAAGGGCACGAGGTGATGGTGAAAGGGTGCCACTGGTACTTGGAGATGGAGGGCACCTGCAGGAAGAGCCACTGGCCGGCCTTGTACTTGAACGAGGGCTTGTTGAACTGCAGCTCGACCACGTCGTAGGGGTGGCGGATGACGCGGGTGATGGTGGTGTCGCGGCGGGCGCGGACCTCGCGGTACAGGCGCTCGGCGAGGTACAGGGCGCCGGTCCAGAGCTCCCAGCGCCAGCCGAGGTAGCCGATGCAGTGCGTCCAGTAGTCGTCGCCGGCAAAGGGCGAGAAGGCGTCGGCCGTGTCGCGGACGAAGCAGCCGACGGTGTGGGTGTAGAGGGCGAGGAAGAAGGGGATGAAGAGGTGGTGCGTGTACCAGAAGGTCTCGAAGGACTGCTGGCGGATGCGCGAGTGCGCCGACGTGTACATGAAGAGCATGCACAGCAGCATGACGTGGCCGGTGATGCCGCCGGCCTCGGCGTAGTGGATCTGGAGGGCGCTGACGGGGCGGATCTGCGTCTGCTCGACGTTGAAGAAGTTGACGTAGTGGGCGGCGACGTGGAGGACGGTGAAGACGAGCAGCGCGTAGGCGAGCTGGCGGTGCATCCAGAGGTTCTCGTCGAGCGGGAGGAAGCGCAGCTTGGGGCGGATCCAGCGCATGACGGTGCGGCAGACGGGGAGGAGGATGAGCATGGCGTCGACGGAGAGGACGAGGCCGCCGCCGCGGGAGATCCAGACGGAGTACTGGAGGGTGTTGAGGCCGGCGAGGCGCGAGTCGGCCGCCTGCTTGTACCTGGTCCGCGTCAGTCGTCATGTACATGGCGGCGGCGAGTATCATCACGCCGGGGCTCGCTCACCATCCGTAGGCAAAGATGCCTAGGTGAAAGGTCCAGAAGAGGAAGTGGAAGAGGAGCTTCTGCGGAGTGAACTGCTTGCGGATCAGCTCGCGGTATCCCAGCTGCCCTGCCATCTTGTCCTCCTCGATGATGCCCGTTGGATGCTAGGTGATTAGGTTGTCGACCGGCGACGGCACCGGCAAGGTGCGTTGTGTGAGTCCGCGGAGAGAGGTCGTTTGTTGCCGTGACGCTGGTCGCCAAAGATGATGCGCGCCTGGATGCACCCGGAAGACGATCAACGTGGCTGGTTGCCTGATGACTCCCAGTTCCCGGTGCGTCGATGTCGTCGGGCGAAGACGGACGAGCAGTCCCAGAGCGAGCCAAGGGGGTTGAATATTAACAGCCCAGCGGAGCGATCTGAACCAGCAGCGAGTGAAGAGGAAGGACGGAAGCTCTCCCAGAGGCGACGGACGGACGGACGGCAGTGACAAGGGTACAGCCGAGAAGACGCAGTCGAGGGCCGAGTCGCAGCAGGCGGCGGATGGAGTCGAGGATCCGACAATGACGATGTCGGTGTCGATGCGCGTGTGGTGGTCTGGGCGCGGCGATGGCGAAGAGGCGGCGATGGCGAAGAGACAGCGACGGGGCGGATACCAGGGCGGCGGTTGGCACAGGCAAGCGCCGGCAGAGCCCAGAGGCCAAGATCAGACGGAATAGCAGGCAGCCGGTCAGCCGTGCCTGACCATGCGAGGCGGACAGGACGGGGGGTGATGGCGATGCGACGTCGAGCGTGAGGAGGGTGTTGCGTCTGGTGTTTCGGGTTATGCGGCGGCGCTGGGGTGGCACATGGCGGCGATGCAGCACGTCGCGTCTCAGAAGAAGAGGAGGCAAGGTAGAGGTGCCAGAGCGGCGGGACAGGGCGAGGCGTGCCATGGAGGAGTTCCGTCCGTCTGAGGCCGGGCATGCCCCCGCCGGCGCCAACCGCGAGACGAACTGCTTCACGAGACGCCACTGGCCAGGCGCTGTGGCTCGCCGGCGGCCGCCAAACCGCTTCGGGCCAGGCACCGGTCCCGGGCGCTTAACCAGGGCGCCGTGTGGGCCGTGGCCGTGGGCCCTGGGGCGCCACCAGGGGGTTGCTGGGCAGGGGTACGGAGCAGGTTCGTGTCAGTGCCGAGGGATAACAACGGTGAACGCGAGGGCTGCTGTTCATATCCGTCCGAGGCAGCAAATCCCGTGCCACTGCAACAGTTCGCCGAGAGGGTGTGGAGTTGTAGACGTGTCATGGCGCCGCCAAGGAGAGCGGCCACTGGACGTGCGGAGCCATCACAGCCGCCTGCTGCTGTCGGTCCCGCGACGACTCTTGCTGCCAATGGGAGTGGTTGTGCCAGCCGTTGGTGATGTCGCAGCCGGGTGTTGGTGTTGGTGGTGCTGTTTATGCGACCGACTCCCACCTGACCAGGAACCTTGCCTTCGCAACTCGCTTCCGCCATCGTCGGCCACGGCCAGACGGGCTCCAGCCCTGGGCTGCGTCTCGAAACCAACCGACACGTTGGTGTCGGGCGTTTCTGGCTTCTAGGAGCTTCGACGCGGGGTGACACGGCGCAGCGCTGCGCTTCGACGCGAGGAGTGCGCCCGGATATGGCGGCGAGCGGCTGCCGAGTTGTGGCTCCCTTTAAGGCGACACCTCCATGTTTCATCGAACACGACACGTACGGACTACACAGTCGACCAACTAGCTGCCAGCAAACGGCCGCGTCATGGGCCGACTCACCGACCGCCACCCCGCGTACTGCGGCTGTGGGCCCCGGCACGGCTTCCGGCGTTCCCCACATCGGAGCCGTGCCCGCCGTCAAGGCGACTTGCGAGGCCCAGAGCTGCTTCCTCTCGACGTCCACGGTTTGCCATTTCTCACTGAGGCTTCCTCTTGTACATCTCTGGGTCTCAACTGGGTCATCCGCCAAGTGCGCTTGTGGCGTCGCGGTTGGCGCTAAATGCACTCTAAATATACGAGTACGGTAGGCGTCTTACGCCTGGCCGTTGGTCTTCCAGTCTTTTTTCTTGCACTCATCTGTTGTCGTGTGATTGATTGCCGGGTTTGACAGGCGGCTTGATGCAGTCGAAGCTTGTCCAATTGCAATTCCTAGTCGACAGTAGTGAATAAAATGGGCGATTGGGCCAATATCAACGTGCCAGGTTCCGTGTGGGAGCTTCGACCTCATGACGTAACGTGGCACGAACAAGGCACCGTCGTGTTCGATTCATCACCCATCGGCCTGGCCACATGCATTTCCACGACAACAGCCGCTCCACCAAGATTGATTCTGCACAGTCCCATGTCGCCGGATGAGCTGCTCCAGGATTCAGCGTCGGACTTTGAGACCTCGCTGGCGCCGCAATGTCGGGCAAGGAGGACACTGAGGACGTCCGGCGCTATCAGCCGCCGTACAGCGCCCAGCGGCCCATTCCTACCATATCCAAATATCGAGAGGAAAAGGCGGCGAGGCAGCAGGAGGCTCTGAGAGACGACGAGAGCGTCGATGACCAAGCCTCGTCCTACTTGGCATGGGGCCAGACCAAGCCTGAACCCCGGCCATCGACACCCGGGACGGGCCAGCAGGACACCGCCGAGGAAGATGCCGCCGAAAATGAAGCCGAGGACATCCCAAAAGACACGTCCCAGGTTGACCCTGGCGCAACAGATCCAAAGAAGAGGAGAAAGGAAACCAAGGACAAGAAAAAGGAGAGGGCAGAGCGAGAGGTCACCGACCCAGTCACCCACCTCCCCGTCACCATCCACGACTTTACCGACGAGGCCCTGGAGGAGCTCGATTTCAACCACCCGCCCTTTGGTTCCACGCCCAAAACGCCCACGGGCCTGGGAGCCAAGGAAAAGTCCAACGAGCAGCTGGAGAGCGAAAGGGCTGGCTTGCAGCATGACCACTATTCGTTGACGAACCGCTTTCCGCCCCCCGACTTTGGCGTCTTGGGCGAGCAGTTTGCAGCCGTCAGCAGGCGCGGCGTGACGATTGGGCTGTGCGGGGCCGCCGTTATTGTGTTGGGAGCACTGTCGCTGGAAAGGCTTATGCGGCACGACAAGGTCCCTGGCGTCCGAGGACCTGGTAGTCTCACGGGCAGTGCGGCTTGGCTTACCCTGATGGCCTTGAGTGCCGCTGCCGTTGTTGCTCTGATTGCCGGAGTCCGAGATTACACCTCTCGCAGCATCAAAAACATCTTCCAGGACGAGCTGTGGGACGCGCAACGGCGTCAGATCCAGGCCGAGGCAAACAAACACGAGACCGAGACGACGGCATGGCTGAACTCGCTGCTCGGCTCCGTGTGGCCGCTCATCAACCCGGACCTGTTTGCCGGCCTTGCCGATACGCTGGAAGACGTCATGCAGGCCTCCCTTCCCCGACTTGTCCGGATGGTCAGCGTCGAGGACATTGGGCAGGGGAGCGAGGCACTTCGAATCCTGGGCATTCGTTGGCTGCCAACCGGTGCAGCGGCGCAGTCAGTGACCCAGAATGGGACGCTGACGTCCGAGGAGCGCTGCGAGAATGACGCCCATGGCGAAAAGAAGAACGGCAACGATACTGGGAAACACGACGCCAAGGACAAAAGCGGCCGGCAGGCGGTTGCACGGGCTATGGAGGCCGAAGAGGGCGATTTCGTCAACATGGAGGTTGCCTTTGCCTATCGCACACGCTCCAGCTCCAAGAGCCTCAAAGATCGGACCAAGGACATGCACCTCTACCTCGCCTTCTATTTGCCCGGCAACATCAAGATTCCCGTCTGGGTGGACCTTCAGGGCATCATCGGAATCTTGAGACTGCGGCTCCAACTGATTCCCGACCCCCCCTTCTTTGCTCTCTGCACAGTGACATTCCTCGGTCAGCCCAAGGTAAATCTCAGCTGTGTGCCCCTTGGCCGGCGCGGCTTGAACATCATGGACGTGCCTCTCATCAGTAACTTTGTTCAATCCGCCGTCGACGCTGCAGTGGCCGAGTACGTGGCGCCCAAGAGTCTCACGCTGGACCTCAAGGGCATGCTTGCCGGCGACGACTTCAAAAAGGACACAAACTCGACGGGAGTGCTCATGATCAACATCAAGCGAGGCTACGAGTTCAAGATGGGCGACACGGCGATACCCTTTTTCAGCGACGGCAGCTCGGATCCGTACGTGTCCGTCGGATGGGCCAAGTTTGGCAAGGTCCTCTGGAGCACACGCGTCCTCATGTCTGAGATGGAGCCGTGCTGGGACGAGACGTGCTTTGTGCTCGTTACGCCCGAGGAGCTGAACATTGACGAGCGACTGCGTGTGCAGCTGTGGGACTCTGATCGGTTCACCGCCGACGACGACCTCGGACGAATCGAAGTGCCGTTGAAGGAGCTAATGACGGATGAACTATCCCGGGGAAAGATGCGGCAGCGCAAAGACGGGTTTAGGGCGCTCAAGTCTGGCGACAACATGCCTGGCAAGCTCGAATGGAGCGTCGGGTACTTCTCCAAGACGAGGATTCGGCAGTGCCAGTTCGAGCGGCAAACGCATGACCCCAAGGTTCGGACCATGGAGCAGCTAAAGGAACAGGTGGACAAGAGCTGTGAGCGCAGGCTCCGTGAAACAATGTTCCGACAAGGGCAGACGGAGCGAGACGAGGCCGAGCTGGAGCAGCAAAGGGCGCAGGAGCTCAAGGCAGAGCAGGACGCCATGATCATCTCGGCGCCGCCGCCAGACGACTACCACAGCGGCCTGTTTAGCTTGCAGATCCACAACGTCACCGGGCTCGGGCTCGAGAAGCTGAGCAAGAGGCAAGCAGACGACGACGAGGCGGCAGAGGATGAAGAGGAAACGGGCGAGAGCCTACCGAGCTCGTACTGCACCGTCATCGTCAACCACAGCAAGACGTTCAAGACGCGCACCAAGCCGCAGAATGCCAAGCCGTTCTTCAACGCGGGATGCGAGCGCTTTATCCGCGACTGGCGGGACTGCGAGGTCTACGTCTCGGTGCGGGATGCCAGGTTACACGAGGACGACGCTCTGCTGGGAATCGTACACCTGCCCCTCGGTGAGGTGTTCAAGGAGCGATCGCAAGTCATGGGCTTTTGGCCGTTGTCTGGCGGCATTGGGCATGGGAGAATCAGACTGTCCATGGTCTGGCGCAGCGTGCGACTCCAAGCACCGCGCAACCTGCTCGGCTGGAACTACGGCACCGTGGACGTGCACCCCCTGGCAACCGGTCCAGACTGCCCCCAGGACCTCAAGCCCTGCAAGCTCAAGCTGAAGACGAACATCAGCATGGGCAAGCTGTACCCCCAGGAGGGCAGCGAGGCGAAATGGAGCGCCAAGAAGGACCAGAACCTGAGCCTCGCGGTGCAGAAGCGCCACGGCAGCTGCATGTCCATTGCCTTTAAAGACAAGGGCTACTTCGGGGACAAGGTCGCGGCGTTTTGCGTCCTGTGGCTAAAGGACATTCCCGACGAGGAGGAGCAGGAGCTCGAGCTGCCGATTTGGAAGGGTGATTTCGAGCGGGCCACGGCGTGCTGCTTGGATGAGTGCGGCGAGAGGGTCGGGGCAGTGAAGTTGAAGGTGGCGTTTTGGGCCGGCATGGTAAGTCTTTGTACGTGTGTGAAACGACGTCGTGTCAGAGGATAAATGGCCAACCATTCACGCAGGGAAGCGCACATTCGCGATGGGCCTCGCGAAACCAGGACCTCCGCGACGTGGTCGAAGTCGTCGACGCGGCACGGGACAGCCTCGACACGGGCAAGACGCAGCGAGAAGCGGGCACCGTGGACGACGAAGCCTCGAGCGACAGCGACAGCTCCGACGGCGACGACGACATACCCGACGGCAGCGCCGGGGACAGGCAGGGCCCGCTGGACCGGCTGCGGGACTACAAGCGGCGCGAAAAGGCGCTGCACAGGCAGCACCGGGGCCTCATGCAGTGGAAGGTGAGATGGTCCTGGCCCGACTGGGTTGTGAGATGGTGATGGGCTGACGATGGTTGCAGGTGCCGCGGACGGCCAGGTGGATGAAGCACAAGTGGGAGAGGGTGGGGGATGGCGTGACGGGGTTGTTTGACCAGCACTCGAAGCAAGCGGGCGTAGAGACGGAAGTGTAGGCGAGCGGATGATGTTTGGGCGCAGCAGGCATATCGGGCACGAGGCAAACAGCGTTTGAATGTGGTAGATGGCAGGCCAGAATGAAAGGAGGATCAAAGGGGTATCCGAATACAGACAATGCCACCCCAGGCCATTCGGTCGCTCAACATCAGATGGTCAACTCCTCATGACGGCAGCCACTCATACAACCCAGACGAACAGACAGCACAACTAGGCGCCCCAAGGCGCCCCCTCGTCAGACGCAGCGCCGGCGGCCTTGCCCTTGCGGTCCTTGCTCCGCACCTCGACCGCCTCGGGCTGCTCCGGCCGCACCGGCGCGTCGTCGCCGGGCTCGTCGCGGTACGGCTCCGCGTCGTCCACCAGCACGGGCGCGTACCCCTCGTCGCCACGGCGGCGGCGGAAGCGCCGGAGCCACGGGAGCTCGGGCAGCGAGGGGCGCAGGCGCGTGTTGCAGTTGGGGCAGTCGGGCGGCACGGCGCGCCAGGCGGCCCACTGGATGAGGCCGTGGACGGCGAGGCCGTCGTAGAGGGCGCGCAGGGCGAGGAAGAGGTGGGCGAGGCTGCGAGGCGGCGGTCAGCGCAAGGGGCCCGTGTGCGTGCGCCGGGACGCGAGACTTGCAAGCTTGCGAGCAGGGGCATGGTGGCGTAGGCGGCCAGCATGCTCAGCGAGGCGGACGGCGAGCGAGTCGTCCAGGTGAAGACGAGGACCACCATGAGCGCCGCGGCGAGGGCGGCGTCGGCGACGAAGACGGCGACGGGGTGCGTGAGCCGCGCGCGGACGACGCTGCGCTCCTCGCCCTCGCCTTCACCGTCGCCGGCAGCAGCGCCTCGCGGGCGTCGCAC